>CAJHQP010005508.1:0-45547 GCA_905132765.1 Moricandia arvensis
ATAGAATATCTTTAAATTTACTGAAAATTTGATGAATGATATATTAATTTTGGAATATCAATTTCTACTGGTGCAACTGGAATACCAATTTGTAGAATAAATTAGTAAAAGAAGATTGACTTTTTATAATTTAAAACGACAATTAAAATGAAATTAAAAGAGTAACTTTCATAAATAATGTCACTTTGACATTTTTCACACATATTAAGAAACTGATTGAAATGCATTTATATTTTCATTAATGTCATTTATTTAACCAATAGCATTTTAGATAAATGATTTTATTGACAATATCAATGCATTTTGCAATTAATATTGAACTGAAATGAAGTATATAAATTGTATTGGAATTGTAAAGCGACACTTTTTATGTAACAAGAAAAAAAATGTTAAAGTGACACTTAATATGAAACAGAAGAAGTATACATTAATAAAATATTTATTTTTGTATATTTAAAAAAAATAAAAACATCATTATTTTATATATAACCATATTTTAACTAATTGAAAAATTAATTGGAGAATTTAAAGAATTATATAGTATATAAAAACAATAATTTTTGTAATCAAATTTTAAAATGACACTTATTTTGCAATAAAACATTATTTTACGAAACAACTAAAATGAAACAAAGAGAATTTTGTAGAGACACATAGTTTCTTAAGAAGCTCATATCTTACATTTTGTAACCACTTCACCTATTTGCTCATCTTCCAGCTTCACCTTCCCATTATGTTTCAACATTCTTGATACCAACACCTTGTTGATAACAAATGTGAGAGGAGAATCCAGTTCCTCAAGCTCATCTTCGCTACACAAGGAAGCTAACTCCTGATAACTTTTTCTCCAAAATGGTGTATGCAAAGAAACAAACAAACAAAAAAGGAATAGTAAAAATGAGGACATGCCTAAGTGAGTTTGCCAATCACACAGTTAGGCCATGATTATCGGGAGATATTAGTTGGTTTATTAGGAAGGGGATCCACTAAATTGTCAAAAATTGGTTGCAAGACATGCTAATTAAGAGTCGCTTTTTTGTTATTTCTTGCACTGCTCGCGGACCTCACTAACATGTGATGACCCGCGATTGGTTCAATTTTAATTTTTTTTAATCAGATAAAAAAAATTAAAAAACTATTAATAAGTTTTAGGGTTAATCATGGTCTTAGAAATATTTCCTTTGCACACTCACAAAACATTACCTTGTAGGCCATGTTCTAGGCCCAGTAAAGATTAATCATTACATAAAACCAGAGCCAACTCAAGTTGACTTGACTTGCTTCTCTCTTTGCTTCTCTCTTTGCTTCTCTCCCTCCCTTCACAAGAAGATCTTTCACTTCATCTTCTTGGTTAAAGTATGTTGTGTTTGTCAAGTAGTAAGAGGAAGAAGAAACAAAAGAAGATCAATCTCCAGAAGCATGGGAGCCTATTGCTTGAGGAACTCATAGCATCTTCAGGAGGTAAATACAACCCCATCCGTACGTTTTCTTCCCACCAAATCCTTCAAGCTACAGACAACTTCAACAGGAGCAACGTAATCTGTGCAGACAGATTCCTTTGGTACAAAGGTACGATTGAAAACAGAACCGTGCTGATCAAGAACTACAAAGAGAAACCCTTTAACTTTACGCCTGACAATATCTACCGTGACATAGCCGTCTCATCAATGATGAGTAGCCACAAGAATGTTCTCAAGCTCTTAGGGTGTTGTCTAGAGTTTCCTAGTCCGGTTCTCGTGTGTGAGTACCCGGAAAATGGTGCTCTCACTTACATGCATGCAGGGGAAGGCATCAAGCCCTTGGCTTGGAACGTGAGGCTGAAGATATCCCGTGAGATTGCAGATGCTGTAACCTATCTTCATACTCAGTTCCCTAGGATTATAATCCACAGGGACTTAAAGCTTAGGAATATTTTCTTGGACGAGAACTTGACTGCTAAGCTCACTTCTTTCAACATCAGCATACCTATTCCAGAGGGAGAGTCTGGTGTAGAGGATATGTTTTTAGGAACAACGACACATGGCGAGCCTGAATATATGAAAACAGGTTTTGTCACTGAGAATGTTGATGTTTATCACCTAGGAGCCATGATGCTTAGTCTTTTGACAGGAAAGTCTTGGTTCAATCATTATCCGTATGAAGATGACAGTTATCTGTTACTACCTGATTATGTTGAGGAGTGTCTGAGGCAAGGAATGTTCACTAAACTGATAGACCCATCGATGGGTGACAACGTTCCTGACCATTCAAGAGTGCAAATGGAAGCGTTTGTTGAACTTGCTTTGAGATGTGTTGGATTAAGACCAGGAGAAGACAAGCCTCGCATGATAGATGTTGCAAAGGAACTCAAACATATAGAGAAACAGACATGAAGCAGCAAACTTCTCTGGTGAGACTCAAAAACAGACTTATCTATTATGCAGGATTAGTAGTGAATGTTGTTGTCTTTCAAACTCTCTTTCATTATATATGTTATATGTAAGAAACTGAGTTTCAATAATGAATATACAAGGATTGTTTATATATAGTCCATGCAAAAAATGTAGCAAAAAGTTGTGTAGAGGCTATATCAGAACAAAGGATCTCTTAGACATGAGATCATCTTCGGTCTGGCTTTATCCCTCTCCTTGCAGCATATCAGTGCAAGTAAAACACAAGCTTCCACTTGCAATCTTTGAGAACTTGTAATATCTTTCATCATCACAGGATCAATTACTTCACTCAGCCTCCCAAACCCATATAAAACTTTCATATATTCAAGATACCTACTGGATAAGCATCAGATACGGTGAAGTAAACCGCTTGACCAGTGAGAAGAACCATCAACAAGACTCCAAAGCTGTACACATCAGTACACTCGGTCACAACCAATGTTGCAAAGTATAATGGATCAAGGTAGCCGCATGTTCCCAGCACATCTTTAGCTTCTCTCTGTGATTTTCCTCCTCTAGAGATAATGAGAAAGACATATCTGACAACTTTGCAGTCAAGTTCTTGTCCAAGAAAACGTGCATTGGCTTAGCATCTCTATATGTGATGATCTTAGGAAAGGCCATGTGAAAACGTGTATTAACTTAGTGATCTCTGTATCCGTTTAAGCTCATTGGCGACATCTATCATCTTTAGTCTCTTCCCAAACTCCTCTCGCAGCATCTGAACGTAAGCTCAACAAACTTGTCAACCTGACACCTTTCAGCCTCCATAATATCTCTCACTCCAACCCGGTATATGGTCTCAGTAAACTCTTTCTTTCTCTTGTAACCCTCTTACACAGTTATGTATATCTATGAAGCGCACATCTGATCTAGGAGCCATGCCATGTCTTCCAATCAGAAGAATCATTATAAAAGATTCCAAAGCTATAAAGATCAGCAAACTCAGTAACAATACTTTGTAAGGAGATAAGAAGGATCCAAATACACAGGCCATCACATGACTTGATCTTCCATTTGAGACTTCCCCTCAGGGAGAGTTCAGAGCAAGGGAGAAAACAGACATCTTAGCTGTCCAGTTCTTGTCCAAAAAAACATTCATGGGAGTTATGTTTCTATGTACAATGATCCTACAGAACTCTGTGTGAATATATAAGTAAGATCTTGTCCTCTGACTTTTCTCCTAGTGATACATCTTTGATAAGCTGGCAGTGCCTTTAGCCTTCACACAGAAGAGGAGCAGGTCTCAGAGAGTGAAGAAGCAGAGTGGCTAAGTGAGGAGATGAAGGGAAGTAAAGACTCTTCGTGAGAAGGAGGGTGAATAATATTTTAATAATGCTTATTAAACATACTATGTCGTTTTATGAGTGTAATAAGCTACTTAAACGGGAAATGATTCCCTGTGGAGGGATGGAATCAAATACATACAAATTATCTTCTCTCTCTCTCTCTCTCTTTTCTCTTCTCTTTCCTTATTCTGTCACGAGATAAGCACCGTCTCATCATTGGTATCAGAGCTTGAACAATGCCACCTAAGGCTGATCCGAGTAACGATCGCTTTGTCGCGATCGAGAGTCACATCGGACACCTTTCAACCGCGGTGGAAGAGTTACGTGCGGCGGCGAAGGTGAACGAGACTCGATTGGCGGAAGCAGACCGGAAGGCTGAAGAGCGTGAACGGCGTGCTGAGGAAAGGGAAAGGCGAGCTGAAGAGCGTCATCAACAAACTTTGGCTCAGCAGGCGAAGGCTTCCGTGGTGAACCCAGTTCCGGTCTCGACGTTTGACAACCCCGTGGTGAGACCGGGAGGGACAGATGACAACCTAGGGTCACCGGTTGGAGGATCGGTCCATAAGGCGGTGGGATCGCAGGTAAGGGCGGACAAAGGGCTTTTACAGCTACCTGAGAAGGTTGTTCCCTTCTGAGCACCTGAGATATCAACCCCGAACTACAGAGCTGGGTCATCGGGTTACTCACCAAGGCAAAAAAACGGATCCCCGCCGAAGAAGATGGATCTGCCGGACTTTGAGGGTAAGAACCCTGATGACTGGATATTCAGGGTGGAGAAATGTTTTGTGGTGAACCAAACGGAGGAAGATGAGAAGTTGGAACTAGCGATGGCGAGCCTGGTAGGATGTGCGGTAACCTGGTTGCGGATGATCCAGGATAGGGATGAGTTACTGGATTGGCGAGATTTTAAGATGAAACTCAAAAGAAGGTTCAAACCCACTCGGGGAGGAACCATTTTGAGCCAGATGTTAAGACTGAGACAGACGGGGAGCATATCGGAGTATAGAGAGCAGTTCGAGGAGCTCTCTGCTGAAGTACCTCATGTGACAAACGACGTTTTGGAGGAGATCTTCTTACACGGCATGAAGAGATCTCTGCGTGAGCAAGTGGTGCGTTTGCGTCCAATGGGCATGGATGAGATTGTTGATATGGCGAAGATCATAGAAGAGCAGGAGAATGAATGTGCTGCCTATCACTCCAGACCCTTTCAGCGCACTCATTCTGCTCCGGCCTTGACTTCCCAACAGAAGAATAGCAGTACTAGTCCGGGGAAACCAGGAGAGTACATACCAGCTAGGAAGTCGGTAGAATCAGTGAGGGATGGTAGGAATTCTGAAATGAGGAGACCCATACATAACCCTTGCCGTCATTGTGGGGAGAGATACTATGCAGGACACCGCTGCAAGACATTCCAGAAGTACAGATGTATGGATGTTGATGAAGGATCAGGGGATGAAGACGATGAGGAAGAAGAGTTGGAAGAGAAATCGGCTCCGCAGAGTCCTCCTGAGCAAGAGATGCAAGTGTTATCACTCCAGTCTATGGTTGGGCTTACTACCAAACGTACATTGAAGCTGGTAGGAGTGATTGGTTCACGGCAGGTGTTGGTCTTAATAGACTCGGGAGCTACTTGCAGCTTCATCGCTAAGAAACTGGTGAATCAATTGGGGTTAGCCGTGGAGCCTACTAAGGAGTTTGGGGTAGCCATTGGAGATGGTCGAGTCATTACTGGAAGTGGAAAGTGTGTGGGGTTGAAGATGAATATCCAAGGGGTGGAGATAAGTGAGGATTATTTAAACTTCGAGCTGGGGAATATTGATGTCATACTGGGTTACAGTTGGTTAGAGAGGCTTGGAGAAACCAGAGTTAACTGGGGTTTGCAGACGATGAAGTTCCAAGTGGACGGGAAATGGGTAACCTTGAGTGGAGATCCAGCATTGCTCAGAGCTCAGGTGTCCTATAGTTCTATGGAAAGGCTGTGTGAGAAGGAAGAATCTGTGGTATTGTTGGAATTGCAGGCGCTATTTGAGAATAGTTCAGATGCCAAGAAAAAGAGTGTGCTTGGACCCGAGTTTCAGAGGCTGTTGCAGAGGTTCAAAACTGTCTTCAATATGCCTTCCGGGTTACCTCCAAGACGTTCAAGAGAGCATGCTATTACCTTGCAAGCTGGCACCTCACCCATAAACATTAGGCCATACCGGTACTCACACTTGCAAAAGAACGAGATTGAGAAGTTGGTTCAGGAGATGTTACAAGCAGGTATAATTAAACCCAGTATCAGCCCCTTCTCCAGTCCAGTACTCCTTGTTAAGAAGAAAGATGGAGGATTCCGGTTTTGCGTGGACTACCGGGCTGTCAACAAGAGTACTATTCCTGACCGTTATCCAATACCGGTGATAGAAGAGTTATTGGATGAGTTGGCGGGAGCTGCAGTGTTCTCCAAACTGGATTTAAAGTCAGGCTACCACCAGATTCGAGTGAAGGATAGTGATGTGGGTAAGACTGCCTTCAAGACTCACGAAGGGCATTACGAATTCTTAGTGATGCCATTCGGCCTCACTAATGCTCCTGCTACCTTCCAATCAGTCATGAATGACATTTTCAAGCCGTTTCTCAGACGGTTTGTATTAGTCTTTTTTGACGACATCCTGGTGTATAGCGGCAGTGAGAAGGATCACCAGGAGCACCTCAGGATTGTGTTGCAGGTTCTGAAAGATCACAGCTTCTATGCAAATGAGAAAAAGTGTGATTTTGCACAGCCAAAAGTCTCATACCTGGGACATGTGATCTCGAAGCAGGGAGTGGCAGCAGATCCTGAGAAAATTGAAGCCATGAAGAAGTGGCCTCAACCGAAGAACATCACAGCGTTGAGAGGATTCCTGGGTTTAACGGGGTATTACCGGAGGTTTGTAGAAGGATATGGCAGGATAGCAAGGCCTTTAACAGAACTGCTCAAGAAGGATGGGTTTAAGTGGTCAGTGGAAGCTACCCAAGCCTTTGAGATGCTCAAAACAACGATGTGTCGTCTGCCAGTGCTGGTTTTACCGAATTTCTCTAAACCTTTCACAGTGGAAACAGATGCTTCGGGTACTGGAATCGGAGCGGTTCTATCCCAGGAAGACAGGCCAATAGCTTTCATCAGTAAAGGATTTTCAGGCAAGGGCAGAGTGAAGTCTGTTTATGAAAGGGAGCTGTTAGCCATTGTCTTTGCTGTAACAAAATGGAGGCATTACCTCACGGGTCACCAGTTCACTATTCGGACAGATCAGAAGAGTTTGAGATACCTTTTGGAGCAGAGAGCGGTGTCTGTGGAGCAACAGAAGTGGGCGTCTAAATTGTTGGGATTGAATTACACCATTGAGTATCGTCCAGGGAGAGACAACAGGGTAGCTGATGCCCTGTCAAGGCGCACGGAGTTGATAGGGGAGACCTCAAAACTCATGGAGTTTCAACTCACTGCGCCCTTGTCAATTGATATGGATGAGTTGAAGTCACAAGTGGAGGAAGACGTGGTTTTGCAGAAGATCATCAGAGGAGTGGGACTTGGTGAGAAGGAGTATGAAGGATATACGTTGGAGAAAGGAGTGTTATTGAAGGATAAGAGGTTGGTCATTCCGGCTAAGTCCCCTTTCATAACTTCCCTTATGAAACAATTCCATGACAGTGCTATAGGGGGTCATGAAGGGGTACTGAAGACGTTTAAGCGGATGGCTAGAGAGGTTTATTGGCAAGGAATGAAGAGTGACATTACGGACTTTATTAAGGCCTGCGAAATATGCCAGAAGAACAAGTATTCGACTCTGACACCAGCTGGGTTACTGTCTCCTCTGCCCATTCCCTCTCAAGTATGGTCCGACATCAGCCTGGATTTCGTGGAAGGACTGCCATGGTCGAAGGGGTATGATGTCATTTTGGTGGTGGTAGACAGATTAACCAAGTATGCTCACTTTATACCTTTGAAGCATCCGTTCACGGCCAAGACTGTTGCTGAGGTTTTTGTGAAAGAAGTGATTAAACATCATGGGTTTCCCGAGACGATGGTGTCTGACAGAGACAAGGTATTCTTGAGCAACTTCTGGTCCGAGCTGTTTAAGAGCCAAGGAACAGCACTGCACAAGAGCACGGCTTACCATCCGCAAACCGATGGGCAAACAGAGGTGGTAAACAGGTGTTTGGAAGCTTACCTGCGTTGTTTTGCTGGCAGGAAGCCATCATCATGGAGTCAGTGGTTGCCATGGGCCGAATATTGGTTCAACACCTCTCATCATTCTTCCACGAACACCACTCCTTTTCGTGCCCTGTATGGTCGCGATCCTCCACGGTTGCTGCGGTTTGGGGACGTTCCGACTGCAAATGCAGAAGTGGAAGTGATGATTCAGAGTAGGGATGTGTTACTACATGAGTTGCGCGATAACTTGGCAGTGGCTCAAGCTAGAATGCAGGCGAGTGCTAACAAGAAACGTCGAGATGTAGAGTTCAGTGTGGATGACTGGGTTTACTTGAAGTTGAGACCTTACAGGCAAATCACGGTGGCGAGGCGTCGAGCAGAGAAACTGGCTCCTCGGTATTTTGGCCCATATAAAGTGGTGGAGAGGATCGGAAAAGTGGCCTATAAGCTGTTGTTACCACCGCAGAGCCAAGTTCACCCGGTGTTCCATGTCTCTCAACTCAAAAAGGCAGTGGAACCATCTATCAAGGTGCAGGAGCTTCCTCTGATCCTTTCTTCATCATTGGAGTGGAATACTGAGCCAGAGGATATACTGGAGATTCGTAAGTCGGGAGTTGATAAGAAACCGGAAGTGTTGGTCAAGTGGAAAGGGTTGCCGGATTTTGAGAGTTCGTGGGAGCCGGTAACACGTCTAGTGGAGCAGTATCCTGCGTTTCAGCTTGAGGACAAGCTGGGTCTTCTTCGGGGGGGTATTGATAAGCTGGCAGTGCCTTTAGCCTTCACACAGAAGAGGAGCAGGTCTCAGAGAGTGAAGAAGCAGAGTGGCTAAGTGAGGAGATGAAGGGAAGTAAAGACTCTTCGTGAGAAGGAGGGTGAATAATATTTTAATAATGCTTATTAAACATACTATGTCGTTTTATGAGTGTAATAAGCTACTTAAACGGGAAATAATTCCCTGTGGAGGGATGGAATCAAATACATACAAATTATCTTCTCTCTCTCTCTCTCTCTTTTCTCTTCTCTTTCCTTATTCTGTCACGAGATAAGCACCGTCTTATCAATCTTGATCATGTAAGATCTATCTTCAATGCTACCAGTGACATAGCGGCTTGAATGATCAACACAAATCTGAAAACTCACTCTTTTGCACATAGGATTCTTGAATGATCTAACACAAAACCATTCATGAGTTTTCAGCTTTGGTAGTCTAATCCTAATAAACAGTTCCAACAAGAATCATCTAAAGCACGTTCTTGAAACTAAACAGTTCCAAAATAGATTCATTTACACTCCAAACATATATTATAAAAGGTAAGAAGTCTAGCAAAATACACAATAACAGAATACACAGCAATAGTAGATGAGCATAATCTCTCAATCTTAAATCTGACCATCCTCGTCAAGTGATGCTTGTTCTATTAGCTTAATCTCTTTTGCCACCAAGATCATCTTAGGCCTGTCTTCACTCCTCTCCTCGCAGCATTTCAATGCCAAGTCAAGAAACATTATCATCTGACCAGGGCTCATGTCGTTGGAGTCACCCCCGAACTCAACAGGTTCCCCTCTCTCATGCACATCCCTCACATATCCAATAAACATCTGAGCATCATCCGGATCTGATTCAGCCAAATATGGTGGTCTTCCCATCAGAAGAACCAACATAAAGATTCCAAAGCTGAACACATCTGTGTATTCTGTCACTAAGCCGGTCCTGGAGTAAACCGGATCTAGGTATGCGTAAGTTCCAACCACCCTGTCTTCAAGAATCCAAGATTTACCCTCAGGGAGTGTAACGGCAAGCGATAAATCAGTGAGCTTAGCCGTCCCGTTCTTATCCAACAAAACACTCGCTGCATTTATGTTTCTGTGTATAGTGATTCTAGGGAAAGCCGTGTGAAGGTAAGTTATAGCAATAGCAACCTCTTTGGCAATCTTTAGACGTGCGTTCCACGGCAACAACGGCGCGTCCTCGCAGCCAACAGTTCCTCTCTCGCTCAAAACTCTACAGTTTAGGTCTTCAAACACCAACACAGGACAAGGATATTCCAGACAACAACCCATGAGTTTGAGGAAACCATTGTGATGACTCACCCGAGCTGACAAGACAATGTCGTTGTAAGCTGACTGATCTTCTCTTCTTGAGTACGAATACAATCGCTTTGGAGGTATCTTGATCGCGTAAGGTCTACCTTCGATGTCGCCCTTGTACCAGGTGAAGTATGGATCTATATCTTTACCGAGATAACACTTGGGATCGAAGTGACTTGTGGCCTTTGAGATTTGGTCGGAAGAGAACATTCGAATAGGGTTTGATATGCCGTTGCAGTCGGCTATGAGTTTCTCAAGAAATATGCTCCCATTCTTGTGGAAGCACTTCCTCGCCTCCTTGACCTTCTCCTTCTCCTCCTTCTCCTTCTTCTTGTTCTTTCTCCATACTTCCATCGCCTAGTGATTATGCAGCAGATGAGAGAGAGAGAGAGAGAGAGAGACTATCTTACAGTTTTTTAATTTACAAGTAAAAGTTGAAGACACTTATTTTGAATAATCAACCACGAAAGATATTATTTTATATATTTATTTAATTTCCTTTTGACTCAAGTATATTCAGACAAAACTTTTCCTTAGGGTGGGGCACAAATGTTTGTACTCGCTATTGATTCCGTTTTTGAAAAAAAAACAAATACTTAGCTACGATTAAGTCGAGTAACATAAATTCAAGTCAAGTATTAAGTTTATTTTGATTAACTACTTGTTATCATTTACATGTTCGGTTACTTATTATATATTACTTGGTTTATTAAATATTTAGTATATATTTCATTAGTTAATTAAAATTTCTACATTTTATGAGTGACCATAATTATTCGTTATTTATCTTCTATTTGTTACTTGATTGATACATGATCTTTAAAATCGAATACTTGTTCTAACCAATTTTTTTTTACTATCGAGTAGTTCACTTAAACTTTTTAAAATATAAAATAATAAGATAAAATTAATTATTTAACATTATTTAATTTATTATTAACTTTTATTAATGAACAAAGATACATTTTCCTAAATCATAGTAAAACGACTCGTTTGTATTTCAATTTTATAAGTGAATCATACATATATATTTACATATGCATCTTGGAATTTGTTTTCTTAATATAATCTATTTTATGAAATGACTAAGCTACAAGAAAAAACAATGACAACAAAAAAACTATGACACATTATTTAGATATAATAAATTTATTTATTTTTAAATTTCAAATAATTATCGAATAAATTATCAAAATTATAAAGTAATTTGCAAAATAATTTACAAGTAACAAATAATAAAACAAGTGAAATAACTTGCAAATATGTCAATTTTCGCAAATAATTAAAACTCTAATTACTCATTTTAAATAAACCAAATATAAATCTAAAATTTGAATACTCGTACAAGCAAAACCAAGTACTAAGTATACCCAAAATACTAAGTACTCGATTTGTGCCCACCCCTACTTTTCTTTATCTTGTGTCCATAAGTTTTCTTTTTTTAATCACAGATGTTACTGAGATCAGAAGATGGATTGTTTGATGAACAAGTCAAAGAAGAAGAAGAAGAAGAAGAACTCAGAAGCAAGTCAACGGCTAAGATCATTTCAAGAAAACGGGAAGATCCTCTTACAAGACCTCATCGAGCTTTGTAATGGCAAATCAAATCCCATCAAGACTTTCTCTGCTAACCAAATCATACAAGCCACCAACAACTTCAGCGAGAGCAATCACATGATTCGCTTCGAGTTTCTATACAAAGGTACACTCGAAAACCGTCCTGTCCTAATCAAGAGAGCTACATGGAACTTATACACACCTGATACATTAGCAAAGATCTGTCGTGACATAACCGTCTCGTCCATGGTGAGTGGACACAAGAACTTTCTCAAGCTGTTAGGATGTTGTCATGAGTTTGAGTATCCGGTCTTAGTGTGTGAGTATGCAGAACGTATACCTTACAATAATACTCCAAGCTTGGGAGTGTTGATCAAGATGGTAAAAGAGATTGCTATTGCTGTTTCTTATCTTCACACTGCGTTTTCAAGAACTATGGTTCATATGGATATACAGCCTTCTAATATTTACTTGGACTCAAATGGAACAGCTAAGCTAAGTGGGTTTTGTCTCTCTGTCTTAATACCAGAAGGAGAGACGTTTGTTAAGGTCGATGCTGATAGAGTAGAAGGTGTTTTAGATTATTTAGAGTATAAGTATGTGACCTCTGGTGTAGTCACTGAGAACACTGATGTTTTTAGCTTTGGAGTGTTGTTGCAAAATCTATTGATAGGAAAGCATGGAGTGGTTGATCGTTGGAAGGGTGATGAGAGTGTGATGAATCTGAGGGTTTCAGATAGGGTGTGTAAGTTTGTGGAGGAGGGAAGAATCTTTGAGATAATGGATCCACAAATGTTGGAAAATATGGGAGGTGATGATGAAAGCAGAGAACAAGAGAGACAGAGGATAGAAGCAGTTCTGATGCTTTCACTCAGATGCACTGGTCACAGAGGTGATGTTCCAAAGATGATGGAAGTGGCAAAAGAACTAAAAAGGATTGAGAGATGGACTTAAAATGGATGTTGTAAACTTTATCTGGTCAAGTTTGTAAGTTCTAAAGTTTATATGGTCGAATTTGTAATAATAAAAAGATGTGAGTCAAGACTGAAATATACTAGAATCAATATTGTAAATATAGTGAGGAGTTTTGTAATATTTAAAATCTTGTGGGTGGAACAAAAATATTTTCAGAATTGAGCCATAAAATTAGCCAGTTTGCAAAGCTCATGTCTCTAAGATTGGATTATAAACTTGGCGGGTCGAGCCGGCCCATGCTGTAGTGTAAGGCATAGGCGACACACGAAAGCCCAGACAGCAAGCTGCCTTAATGGGCTTTCTCCCTCAAAAAATAGAATTAATATCGAATGGGCCGATGGCCCACATATCAGATATTAAACTGATAAGAACAGATACTACACTTGATCTTAGCCAAAAGGCCGAGAAAGGTATGATTTGTTAGAGAGGTTCGGGTTCTTTTTTATACTATTGAGCTTACGACCAACAACTTTCATCTAACCGATGTGGGACTTTCGAAATCCTATAAGAAAATGAAACGATGGCGTTTACTAATTATTTTATTTTTCTCTTGTCGGTTCTTTGCCATTAGTCACAAATATGGAACGATGACGTTTCGTTTACTAATTAAAAACTCATGAGAAGTTTAATGATCTGCTCTCATCCATGAACCTTTCTCTAGCGTTGAGAGATTTGTTCAAAGGAAGATCAAAAAGAAAAAATGGTCAAGAAGTTTGAAAAGACTTCTTCAAATCCGTCACATACATGTTACATAAACAAGACATTGTTTGTTTCATTACTAACAAGAGATTCAATAAAAATGTCTCGACGGTTTTGGCTTCCAATCACTTAACATAGACCACACTTACATTTCGCAACCACTTCACCTACTTGCTCATCTTGCTGCTTCACCTTCCCGTTGTGTCTTGAAATTGCATAGCAAATGCAGGAGAATCCAGTTCCTCAAGCTCATCGTCGCAAGTGTATACTTTTCTTTGTATCACAGAAGCGTTTCTTGACATTCTAGAGATTTCTTCTCCTTCCTCTGCTACATTGATTGATGATGGAGGAATGTGTATGAAGCAACTGAAGCTGCATAAGGGAAGCTACCTCCTAATAATTTATTCTCCAAAATGCTTTGATGATAAACAAGCAAACAAAAAAAGAAAAGTGGAAGAAGGATTCTAACTTTGTTACCTTGGCGTTAAGCTCTTTGATAAGAACAAACGTGTATATTATTGCTCTTAACAAATGTAAACAAAACTCTCACCGAGAATCGGTAAAGAGCCCAATCCTGTAGACAAATATCTACCAGGCCAAATGATACAATCCCTCCAATTGCATACCGGCCCAATTACAATTATTATTCTATTTATACTCCCGCCAACTCTGATACTCGTTTGTAACAACCTCTAACGGCCATAACCGTTTTGATCCACGTCATCATCCTTCTTTTGCTCTCCAGCTTCCTCTCCCCGCCTTGTCTTCTTCCGCACGTAACAACGACGAGGCCTATCAATACCCCCCTCCCCGAAATTGAGCTTGCCCTCAAGCTCAAAGCTAGGGAAACTCTGCTCCAATTCCGTCAGCTTCATCCATGTGTGCTCAAAATGAGGCAGTCCCTTCCAGCTCACCAACACTTCCATAAATCCATCCTTATCATAACGTGAATCCACCAGCTCTTCTGGAAACATGACTAACTCTTCATTCTCTGTCAGCGAGTCTGGTAACGGTATCACCTCATGGCCAGCTCCCAGGACAGGCTTGAGTTGAGATATATGAAACACCGGATGAATTTTGCACGATGGAGGTAAAGCTAGGCGATAGGCCACTGCACAAATCCTTTCCAGCACTTGAAATGGACCGTAAAACTTGGCAGCTAACTTCTGGCAAAACCGACGAGAAAGGCTTGTTTGTCGAAACGGTCTCAACTTCAAGAAAACCAAGGACCCCACTTCAAATTGCAACTCTCTTCGACCCTTGTCAGCATTGTTCTTCATCAAGTCTTGAGCTTTCAACAAGTGCATCTTAACATCCTCCAATAACGCGTCTCGTTCTCTCAGCATGGATTCCAGTTCAAAATTTGTGGTTGAACCTTCCTCAAATCTAATCAATGAAGGAGGTTTCCTCCCATAAACCAACTCAAAAGGCGTTGCCTTTAAAGAAGTATGAAAGGAGGAATTATACCAAAACTCCGCCCATGGTAAGAACTGATTCCATTGCTTAGGATGTGATGATGTAAAACAACGTAAATACATCTCCAAGCACCGATTGATGACTTCGGTTTGTCCATCTGTCTGCGGGTGGTACACAGTAGAGAATTTAAGTTTCGTTCCAGCTAATTTGAAACACTCCCTCCAAAAACTGCTTAAGAAAACCCTATCACGATCAGAAATGATGGAACTGGGAAATCCGTGCAATCTGACTATCTCCTTGACGAATTTCTCAGCCACTGAATGAGCTGTATAAGGATGCTTGAGGGTCAAGAAGTGAGCGTACTTGCTTAACCTGTCCACAACCACGAAAATGACATCCACCCCCTGAGACTTGGGTAGCCCACTAATGAAATCCATAGACAACTCATCCCAGATCATGTTAGGTAATGGAATAGGCTGTAACAGACCCGCTGGTGAAAGAGTGGAGGACTTATGCGTTTGACACACCCGACATTCCGACACAAACTTCTGTACATCTTGCTTCATATTTGCCCAGTGAAATAAACGTTGAATACTCTTTACTGTCTTTAACACCCCCGAGTGACCACCCACAACACCACTGTGATATTCATCCAACAATATTGGAATAGATGATGAAGTCCGTGGAATTACCAATCTATCTTTGTAAAACAAACGGCCATGCTTCACTGTATACCCCGGCTTCTCATTCTTCCTTAATACCACATCTTTCAGCAACTTCTGAATGGTCTCATCCGCATCGACTTCCTCAAATATATTTTCTATCTGTAAATTGGAGACCTTGGTCAGAGCCATGAATAACTCCATAGAGGACAATGACGGACCATACACAACCCTTGACAAACCATCAGCCACCTGATTGTCAACTCCCGCTTTAAAAACTATCTCAAAATCATAACCAAGCAGTTTGGTAAGCCACTTTTGATAATCCATCGATACATCTCGTTGATCCAACAGAAACTTCAGACTCTTCTGATCCGTAAAGATTGTAAATCGGCGACCCATCAAGTAATGCTTCCACTTCTGAACTGCCATCACAATGGCCATTAATTCTCGCTCATACACTGGTTTAAGTTGCTCCCGATCTGTCAGGCCTTTGCTAAAATAAGCAATAGGTCTCTGTTTTTGCATAAGCACCGCGCCCAACCCATATCCTGATGCATCCGATTCTACAATGAACTTTTCCTCGAAATTAGGAAGTGCTAGTACAAGAGAGCTTATCATTCGCTTCTTTAACTCATCAAACGCCAATTGCTCTTTACTTCCCCACTCGAAACCCTCTTTCTTTAAAAGATCAGTTAATGGTCTTGCAATGACTCCATAAGACTTGACAAAACGACGGTAGTACCCCGTCAGACCCAAAAAACTACGCAACTCCTTCACTGATTTTGGTGTGGGCCAATTAGTCATAGCGGCAGTCTTCGAAGGGTCAGTCGCTACACCCTCGTAAGATATCACATGTCCCAAATACTCAACTCTGCTTTGGCTAAAAGAACACTTCTTCCGGTTTGCGAAAAGCTAAGAAGACTTCAACAATGCCAACACAATACTCAAATGGTCGACATGATCAGACAAATTGCGGCTGTAGATCAAAATGTCATCAAAAAAGACAAGAACAAATCTTCGTAATAGAGGACGAAAGACTTCATTCATAAGGGCCTGAAATGTGGCTGGGGCATTAGACAAACCAAACGACATTACGGTAAACTCGTAGTGGCCTGCATGAGTACGAAATGCAGTTTTTTCTATGTCTAGCTCTTCCATGCGAATTTGATGATATCCTGAACGCAGATCCAATTTTGAGAAAACCTTGGCTCCATTCAACTCATCAAGAAGCTGGTCTATAACCGGAATTGGAAATTTATCCGGAATAGTGGCTTTGTTGAGACCTCTATAGTCTACACAAAAGCGCCAAGAACTGTCTTTTTTCTTCACAAGCAGTACTGGACTCGCATAAGGACTTCGACTGTGCCTGATCACACCAGATTGCAACATCTGTTCTACCAGTTTCTCCATAGCTTCCATGTGAGAATGTGGATACCGGTATGGTCTCATACATATCGGTTTAGTGCCTGGTAACAACCTGATAGAATGCTCATACCCTCGGTTGGGAGGTAATTGTGTTGGTTCTTCAAAGACCTCGGCAAAGTTATCCAACACTTTCTCTATCTCATCAGTGATAACTTGCAACGACTTGGGTGGTTCCTCTATCCGGTGAGAATGTAAAACCAAAGAAACGGCATCCAACTTTTGGTTCTGACATGAAATGGACTTATCTCCTCTCAGTGTTATATATTGCTGATTAAGCCAAAAAGAAAGCTCTTGTTGTTCCCAATCTACCTCGCATTTTCCCAAGGTTCGCAGCCATTGCACACCCAATATCACATCTACACCGCCGGGTTCCAACACAATGAAGTCATTTGTTATAACTACCTCTTGAATCTTCAAAGGCACGCTCTTACAAATCCCAGCCCCCGTCACAACAATACCCGTGCCCACTTTGATCTTCATTTTATTTGATCCTTCTGTGGTGAACTTTGCGCGATTTACCACATTAGGAGACAGAAAATTGTGGGTTGCTCCGCTATCTATCATCACAAGCACTTTGGTTTTCCCAATCATTCCCCACAGTTTGGTGGTTTTAGGTGATGACCAACCAAGGAAGGAGTATAAAGACAACTCCATTACTTCTGCCACCAGTTCATTCACATTCTCTATAGAATCGTGAAACTCTTCGTCCCTTCCCTCAATCTCCTCTTCATTTAAAACCACCATAACATGCAATTCACGGTTCCTGCAATTGTGGTTTTTTTACCACTTTTCGTCACACGTGAAACACGTACCCGTCCTTTTTTTAGCAGCATACTCAGCTTCGGATAATTTGTAAGGAATTTTAGCCCCCGACGATTGTTTCTGATTACCCTGTCTTTCTTGGGGTTTTAGATTCTGATGGCCTATCTCAGTTGATTGTCCATTCGTCTTCCAACCACTTTGGTTTACTGTTGAGTTTCTGAAAGTTACCCCCTGTCCCTGCTTCCACACTCTATTCTCCGCTGGTTTCCCGGTGAACAACTTGCAAAATTCACTGTTCTCCATCATAATGACCGCTGCGATGAAATTAGGTAATCCCACTGGTTCTTTCATCTTTATAACCTCTTGATACTCCCTCTTCAAACCATTGAAGAAGATGTCCTCCAAATTCCCCTCTGCCACTTTAACTTGAGTTGCCAACTCTTGAAACTCCCTGACATATTCTTGAATTGTTCCGGTTTGACGAATGCCGAATAACCTCTTGCCTGGAGTCTTCTCATAAGATTCAGCAAATCTCGCTAACATTCGTCCTTTAAACTCTGACCAGTCATGAAACGGTCGATGTTCCACTTCATAGTTATACCAACTCAACGCGTCAGCTTCTAAACTCAAGGAAACGATCTCCATCCGAGATTGCATCGAGTGTTGTCCGATTCGGAAAAATCTTTCAGCTCGAGCAATCCACGAATATGGATTCGAACCGCTTAGAATATGCATTTCTACTTTTCGCAACAAATTATCCCTATCTGTCAACACAGATCGATAACCTAGCTCGTTTCCTTCCCGATTCGTTCCCAGATTAAACGAAGATACCTGATGCGGAATCTGAGAAGTCGACGGAATCGTCGATTGCACCGGAGCTTTTCCATGGATCGCCGTAGTCAGTGTCTCCATGGATTTCATCATTGCTTGTAACTTTGACTCCATCGAGTTCAATCTTGTATCCACCGCTTCCAACCGCTTCTCTGCTGCTGTCGAAGCTTCCGAAAGAACCTTAAATCCGCCAGTTAGGTATGAAATCTCACTTTCCGCACCGTATATCGTCGCCTCTAGTTCTCCGATTTGAGCTGCCGTCTCCTCCGTCATCCTCGTCGCCATAACCGATCGTCAATACGGCGATCGTAGTTACTGTCACGTTGCTCCACCGGTCCCCGTCGCGATGATCGAACCAGCTCACCGCACCAATTGATAAGAACAAACGTGTATATTATTGCTCTTAACAAATGTAAACAAAACTCTCACCGAGAATCGGTAAAGAGCCCAATCCTGTAGACAAATATCTACCAGGCCAAATGATACAATCCCTCCAATTGCATACCGGCCCAATTACAATTATTATTCTATTTATACTCCCGCCAACTCTGATACTCGTTTGTAACAACCTCTAACGGCCATAACCGTTTTGATCCACGTCATCATCCTTCTTTTGCTCTCCAGCTTCCTCTCCCCGCCTTGTCTTCTTCCGCACGTAACAACGACGAGGCCTATCACTCTTCTAAGACACTTCCAGGACATGATCAGGACAGAACTCATCTTAACAAAGCTTCCTTGTGGCAATGCAAATGTTTGCACGATATTTACTGACCGCATTGGTTAGTACTTTGTACATCACGCTGCACCTCTATTCGTACAATATATATAGATGAATCATTGTCTGTTTTGGAATTTTTGATACAATGAAAATATTGGCTTTCAATGCATGTTTGTGCGTGTGTTTGGTCGGCAAGTGTTACTTCAGTTTGGGATGGTTTTTTTATCTTCCTTTGACAAATCTCTCATCAGGGTAGAAGTTGCAGAGTATTCTTTGACATATGTTTCAGTGAGGCGTCCAGACCCATGGCAGTCCACAAGTGAGAGATTATAACATTCGAAGAAACATTAGTATCTTCATCAAGCTTGAGCACTTTCACCATGATTGAAATAATAACATTCTTGTTGAGAAGTAGCACATACATATTCTAAATGTCTACATTGTGGAACTCTGGTAAAAATAAGAAATAAATCATATACCAGTTTTGTCTCTCTGAATCAAATGACTGATTAGCTTCTTAACAGACAGCTAATTCTTATATTATCTATAATTTATATATATGTGAAGAGCGAGAGACAAGCTTATATACACATTCATAATCTACTTACTGCCTTCCACCCAAACTCACAGCTCCATTTTGACCTGGTTTGGATGCAAACTAGCAGAACCCACCATCATATTTTCAGAAACAGCCATCAAACTGTTGTGTTCATTGCCGTGATCTTGATCCTCTTCTCTTCCCCAAGCAGGCTGGTTCAAGCCATCATAAGGCCATTGTTGCTGTGGTGGTGGTGGTTGTTGCAGTTGCCGGTGATGAAAGGACTGTTCAGTCTCAGTGACTTGATGAGGCCAAGCAAGCTGCATTGCTGTACCATTAAAGCTCCCATCCATTAAAGAACCGTTCTGTGACAAAAGAGAAGAAGCCAAACCAAGAAAAGATATCAGCTCAGGGATCATTCATTCAAAGAGATCTTGATCTAGTCAAAGAAGTCAACAGTTGCTGCTGTGTTATTATTATCCTAAAATGAATAAGGCTTGATGAGAGGGACCCCTGGGTATTTATTGGTATGTACAAGCTGTAAGAAGAAAGAGAGAGAAGCATTTATTAACCTTGGTCCAAAAGATCTTTGATGAGTAAGATTAAAGTCTCCTATTGTAAATCGAATCCACAGGTGTTTGATTATGAGAATAGATAAGTGAAAAAAGAAAAAGAAACACATTTAAACAACAAGATGTTGCAAGAGACCCACATAAAATTATTGAGGGCTAATCAATACACAAACACATCCTGACATAAGACACAGAACAAGGGTGGTCCGAGTTTTGACCCACTAAAGCTGTTTGTGTGTACTGTATGCACGGTGTGTGTTCTGTATTTATTTTCCATTCATAATAACTAGACGTTGATCTTCCTACACTTTGCTCTAAAATGGTCTAAAATTAATGTTTGTATCAATAAATGTTATCTCTTTTTATGATATAAACTAGAAGCTACTCAAAGAGGAATATAGTTTCCTATGATTTACTCAAATGAGAAACACATGAAGTGAGTAAACAAAAGGATCAAGTATTGTGTGACATGAGAAGATACTTACTTCTGAGGCCAATAAGGTGTCAAGATTGAAGTCGATTCTTGGGTTCACTGCAGCAAGTCTCATTGATAGCATCTGTGGAAAGTAAACAATGATGAGATTGTGGCACACGATTCTATTCACTTCCAAACTGTTTTGAGTTGACCTTTTGGCTGTGTCCTTTTAAGGCTATAGTACAATATAGGTAGAAAGAAACAAAGCTGGAACACGTAAAGTCTCACCTCCACTTGACGTTGTAGAGACTGGACATGGTTAATGATTTCATCTAGCACCAACGCAGTACCTTGAATCTACAAGTCAAAGACTCTCTGGTCAGCTTAGGTGTACACATTTGCTTTTACACACCAACAAGAGTTCCTTCCTATGCAGCTAAGGTTACTCAATATCTAAATGGCATCTCCAATCACAATCAAACTTTATCAGTACTCTAGTGGTTCATGTAACAATCAATCAAGTCATCACAGCTCAACCAATAAAAACATTTGCAAAAGCTGATGTTTGCATAACATCATCTCCACTAATCTCCACCAATAATTGCTGCTAACTTCTATTGATTTAAATTAGTTTGTCTTGGAGAGGAGGAGTGTCACATCCATGTTTCCAACTAATTAGGTAAGTGGGACTCAAAAAACAATATCAACTTTTTAGTAAAGGATCTTTTTGATCTAATCTTCCTCCTAATAAGAGTGTGTCACTGTCTCTTTTTCCTTGATAGATACCCAACGTGTTAGAGACGATACTACCCTCTTCCCCACCTTCCAATAGAAAGCTCTTCCCACTTATCAATGGACCCCAAAAACACACACTTTGATCTTGATCTTTCCACCAAAACTTGTCCCCTAAACCCAAAACCTTAATGGCACATTACAGCTAGCATCACCCCCACTTCACTTATAGACTTAATCAATAAAGCTCAATGAACACAACACTTTGAGAAGAGGAAAAAAGAAGCCATCTGCAATCACGTCCCTGTGACTAGTTTAACCTTAAAGCTAAAGAGTGTACACTTTGAGATACTTCTCCCCACTCATAATAAAGCTAAGATCTTTAAGGTCACTTTGGCACACCAGAAACCACTTTTCTTCACTAAAAAGCAATTAAGTAATCAACTTTTTAAGTTGATTAATTAACAAAAAGAAAAAAAAAACTACTTTTAGAGTGAATCTATTAAGGAAATATTCTGTCGTTAAGCACAAATGAAGACCTAATGATTAATTAGCAAGTCATTATCTGAGAGACAAACCTTATCACAGCCTGGGACCAGTTCCTGTAGCAGCTTCATTCGTGCATTAATCTTCTCCCTTCTTGCCTATAATCCAAAAATTAACAACCAATTAATGATTAATCAACCAACTGATTAAGACCAAAAGTGTGAGAAGCTAAGTTACTCTTTCAGCTAAGCTATGGCTATCTGTTGCTTGACCACGGCGAGCTCTAACATGAACATAAGGCAGCTTCTCGTTCTCTTCAGAGCTTTTGTTCTTCTTCTTACTCGAGCTTTTCACCTAGACATGATAAGTAGATGTGTTAACAAATGAATGTTGTTAACAAAACATAACTTGTGTTGTTGTGTTGTGTCACACCTTCTTGTCGAGTTCTTTCCTCTTACAAGATCGATTGTTCTGGCTAGGACAGGGACTATGATCAGAAACCAAACGCTGAGACGAATCTGTCTCACCAGGCTCGGTCTTGACTCTATCCGAGCTCGTCGTAGTAGTTTCACCGGAGACGTTCCCGTTTTGCTCATTAGCAATCACAGAGAAGCGAGCTGCTCGCTCCAAGAGGGCTGAGTTAGAAGGAAAAGTCAATGCTCCGTAAGAGTGAAGAAGCTGCGGCGGTGGAGGTGGAGAGACATCTAAACCGATTCCGGCGACCGCCGCTTGAGGCGAAGGATCAGTGTAATGAAGAAGCTCAACTGCTTGTGTAGGTGGAAGCTCAAGCAACGCCGTGAAACCACCACCGTCTCCACCGCCGCCGAGATGAAGTGATTCAAGCCCTGGTGGTTCCCGGCACGGCCCTCCGGCGGCGGATCTAGCTCCGAATGCTCCGGTCAGATCCATAAACGGTGGAATCGAAAACCCTTTAAGGAGAGAGAGGAAAGAGAGAGACTTTAATAGAAAAGATTTGACTTTTTGTCAGTACGTGAGCGTATCACGGCGAGGAAGGTGCATCAATGGAGGTCAAAGAGTCTGACTTTGGAATCACTCTCTTTCTCTTACAGAACTTTCTGAAGAAGGTATTGCTTTTTTATTGGAAGAGAGAGAGACTGTGTTTCTCTGTCTTGTCTGAGAGAAAAGGAAGAAGCTTTACTTTACTCCATAGCCATTTTGAAGTAGGACGAAAGCAACGTTACCTGTGTGGTGTGTGGAGTGCGTCGGTTAAATAAATAAAGTGAGAGAGAGAGAAACCAGTTTTGGTAAAAATACAAACTTATTTACTGGATCCCGATGGATGTTCGTTGGGCCTTTTGGGCTTTATTATTTCCACTGATTACCTCTATTTTTTTTAATACGTGATTTAAGATATAGTAATTATTGTATACTATTATTGTAATCAATAGGAGTACTAGTTAGTAAGGGTGGGCGTTCCGATACCCATCGGATTCGAATCGGATGCACATTCAGATTTTGGGGTATTTCGGTATAGAGATCTATAATCCATTCCGAAATTTTTTTATATATTGGATTGTGTTTTGATATTTTCAGTTCGGGTTTGGTTATTTCGGATCGGGTTCATATATTTTAGATTTTAAAAAAAAAAATCTTCATTACTTATGTTTTTTTGTACTAAAAATTACAATTAACTTAATTGATTTTTATTTTTTTATTAGGATGAACGATTAATAAGTTTGGAAATAAAACTTTGAAAATAGAAAGACACTAATCTAGTTATTTTTTGAGAATTTGAATGTATTTTTTAGTATTACGTAAAATAATAAGTTTGATATACATTTTAAATGAATATCAAATTATTTTAACTGCAACTATATGTATGTTATCTACTCTTAAGTTATGTACATTATCAATATAAATATTTTAAATAAAATAAAAAAGTATATTAGGAATATAGGAATAAATATACATAGATATTATTTGTTCGAGTTTGGATATCAAATATCTCCTAATTTAATCTTTATTCAGATATTTTATTATTTTGGTTTCAATTTTGATTTAAATTTTGAATCGAGTTTGGGTTTATATTCGGGTATCGCATAAAATGACCATCTCTACTGGTTACCTCTAATTTTTTTAATACATGGTTTAAAATATACTACTTCCGTTTCAAATTACTTGTCGTTGTAGGGTAAATTTTTTGTTTCAAAATAAATATCGTTTTATAATTTCAATGCAAAATTTAATGATTTTATATATCATTATATTTTTCTATTGGTTGAAATGTGATTAGGTATATAAGTAATGATAAAATTAAATGTTTTCTTAATATGTTTACAAAAATCTAAAACGACAATTAAAATGAAACAAATTGAATAATAAGTATTGTATAGTATTATTGTAAATAATAGGAGTACTGGATAACGGCAATTTAAATCCAATTGGTAGATTTGAGTTATTCTGCGGCAGGACCAGCCAGCTGTTTCTGACCTCTCTTTTTTTATTCAAATAAAATAAGATGAAAAATAAAATCAATAATGGGTCGTATATATTATTATTATTAATATATGTTGTTAATGCCATAGATGAGGTTTTATATCAGCTTCTGACTTTTCACGGACCCCTATTTTCGGTAACGTTATAAAACTTTTGAGAACGTAAAATAGTATTGTTGGCTTGTTAAATTGGGGAAAAATAATTTTACAATTATAAAGTCTAACTGGTTTTAACGTATAGGCCGGTTAAAAATCGTAATTACCTCAGCCGTTGGATGAACATGTGGGACCCGTTCGAGAGTCGTGGATCGTGGTGTATGACACACAATGGGCTGAACAGAAAATCAACCTCTGCTTATTAAACTGAGCCCACATCCAATTTCATTGCAAAACTAATCGTTTACTCGTCAACGGTGAAAACTAAAAGATTCACAAAAGAAGCTCTCTAACCAAAACATTCATTAATTCTTTTACACCCAAAAATTTGAACTGGATAAAATTATTTATTATAAATTAATAAATTATACAAAAAATCTTCATCATAATGTAAATAAAAAAAGTCATAAATCGACACAAAATGGTGTAGTCAACCATAAACTCTCATAAACATTTAGTTGTTTATGTATTTTGTTTGTTTTATTATTTATAATGGCATAATAAACAATAGTTAAAAGTACTTTTACAAAATTAATTTAGTTTTAATCAACATATTTTTTCTCTTTTCTGAGTTTATATAGTATTAAACCCTTATGCATATTTTCTTCTAAAATTATACAATACTAAATCAAATAAAATTGTCGACTGTATAATCGCTTATAACATTTTTTATAATTTCTAATATCATAATTATTCAGTGTTAAAAGAAAGAGGAAGAATCAAAAATATTGAAACTAGAGATGTTAACAATTGTAAATCGATTTCAGCACCTCTTGGTGTGTAAGGTTTGGTAGAGTAATAAAGTCTCAATCAAAGAAGGAAGGTACATATATACACTCGTTTATGGCATGTCCAATTTGGCAACGTTACTTACTCTCCCAACGTCCATTGCCTCTTTAGAGTTGAGAATATACTTAACTATACGACACTTTTCTATTTTTGATAACTGAATATCAGATGTTAAAAATATGCTAAAGACATAAAAATGAAATACCAAACCATGATATTAGTCCATATGTATAATAATAGATATGCAAACGTTTATTATATCAATATAAGCTGAAGCTGATTTTTTATCTTTCATGAAATCATACCACATAAGACCTTTCTTAAAAAAAATATGATCCAATACTACTGAAAAAGCTTGCAAGATCGTTTTCATAATAATCATAAACTCTCTTTAACAGATCACAATGAAGATTGTCGTTGATTCAAAATGATGATATACACATCGAAAATTCAGACTTTTAGTATAATATTTTACCAAATTAAGCTTACGGACTTTTGGTTGGGAATAATGTGGCGGTTCCTATTGTGACATACTGGACTGTTTCCATTGTAATATAGTGGACTAACCAGCTCTTCCAACATACATGGGCCCAGAAGACAAAGATCACAAAGATCAAACAATGTGGGCCCGTAAGATAATGACCCAAAAGCGTCTTGTAATGAATTTGGGCCCACATAAAAATCCTTGAAGCTAGAGAGAATCCCTTGTGATCCCCGAAAGCCAGAGGGTGTGTAATAACGGGTCCCACTGAACAACTTGTACGGTGAGTGTTGTTGGGTTCTAAATGGGCTGAGAAAATGAAAGATTTAGATGGGCCCAGCTCATTCATTGCTTGCCAGTGTCCTTTGTGTGTACCACAAACGGCAAGCTAACGCTGTTAGCGGTACACTGACTCTAATGCTTGCCGGTTTTAGGAAAAAAAATTCTGACACGACAAAGTTTTTGGTGGATTTCATATACTCCTCCCTCTATTTCATAGTAATTTTATAATAAGTGTCTTTTTAGATTTTTAATTTTCTTTCAAAAAAATATTATTCTATAATTTCAATATAATTTTATACATTAAATATATTTTTTATCTTTTCTAATAACAATAAATTTTTATTTAAATCATTTTCATTTAATTAATCATACATTAAAAATCATCTATAAAAATTATAGACGTATTTACTAGTTAGAAATTAAATCATATTGAATAATTTGGATAATAGTTTTTATTATAATCAAGAGAATAGATTAGTTATCATTGTTTTAGATTATTAAAACGATAATTTTCTCAAATAACTATTTTAAAAGTTTTAATTATCAAAAGATTTTTTTTTAAATAACCAAAATAATTTTTTTTAAAAAATTAATATTTTGAAAAAAAATAACCCCAAATTTTCACCCAGTAACTCTAAATTCTAAGTTTATATTAGTTAAATATAGAGATATAAATGCATATTTACAATATTTAATAAAACTTATTTGATTATTTTTTAAAAAAATATTTTTATGACAAAAATTTTAATAAAATTTATTATTTTAAAATCGAGTAGGAAAATCTTTACTATCTAAAACTCGAAAAGCCTTTCATACAATAATACTATAAATGGATATGGCAACTTAGCAAAAATGCCCAATAACAGACCCATATTCGGCCCAACAAGCTAACTACACAGACAGCGTTGTAGTGATGGGATAGATTGCGTAAAAGCATCTGTTCGGTGGCTGCATAAGACGATGCTTCTCGCGTCTCTCGACACGTCGCCGGTTAAACCTCCGAGCTTGTTTCATCCAATTCTCACTACAGCAATCAAACATTTAGTTTCTTACTTTTGTCGGAAAAAAACTGATTCCGTTGCAATAAACACCCTTCTTCAGGTAGGTATACTTTGCTTAACGACCTTGTCATCCTCTGTTTCACTCTTCTCACGTGTTCTTCTCTTGATACTTCACGCGTACGCAACTGTATCATTCTCTCTGCGTTTATTCTCTTTCAATAGGTTTTGAATCTTTGTCATCCTCTGCGATAACATATCTTATTCTCTCGAATTGCATATTGATAATTCACTGAATTTTCCGGTTCTTGAAGTAGATTTTTGCTGTAAAGTAATGTTCTTTTCGATCCTTGAAGTAGATTTTGCTATAAAGTAATGTTCTTTTCCATCCTTGAAGTAGATTTTGCTATAAAGTTAAGTTCTTTTCATCTTTGAAGTAGATTTTGCTATATAGTAATGTTCTTTTCGATCCTTGAAGTAGATTTTGCTATAAAGTTAAGTTCTTTTGATCCATGAAGTAGATTTTGCTCCTTTGTGTAGGTCTCTTGTGAACATTTTATGAAAAAGATATGATGAGTTGTTACTCTCCAATCACAACATGTTCAAGGAATGTTATCTACATCAAGAAGCAACTAGGCACTCACCTCTCTCAAGGACCATACAAGTTCCGAACTTATAGTCTTTCCTCAGGTGTTTCCAAAAGAGACTGTACCGGTCTTGGTGTATCAGTCTCTAATAGACAACCTTGTACTTGGTCGGTGTTGATTAATCGACCTAAAGGAAAGCTTGAAGCTTCTTTCATGATCCCTGATGCGAAAATGTCTAGCGTGAGAAACCTTTATTGGTGTTCAAGATTTGCTTATACAGGTGTGATTGTTAGCTTGCTTGTTTGTTGTTCTTCAACTCCTGAATCAGCATATGCAGATGCTTCGAGGGGTAAAGATGGTGATAACAACAATGGGAAGAGAGTCTACAAAGATTACTCTGTCATTGGTAAGTATATGATATCAACTTTGCTCACTTTATCTTTATTTTGTTAAACTGGGCAGTTGTAATGGTTTATAGGTATACCTGGCGATGGTAGATGTTTGTTTCGTTCAGTGGCTCATGGGTTTTGCTTACGCTCTGGTAAACCTCCAAGCGAGAAGGTGCAGAGAGAACTCGCTGATGAATTACGCGCAAGAGTAAGTAAATATGGTTAAGAGTTTTTCATTTGTCATAAAAAAACAACGTTGAATTGGGAAGTCATATGGTTTTGTTTGGTACTTTCTTTATGTACATTTATCATGATATTACATTCATGAGTTATCTATAATGTGTTGATAGGTTGCTGATGAGTTTATCACTAGAAGACAAGAATCAGAATGGTTAGTCTTTTCTTATTGCATCCTTTTCTTAAGCCATCGATTCATGAAGGTGTCACTAGTGGTGTAACTAAGATCATAACATTGTATGCACCTTGATGTTTCTCATTAGGTTTGTAGAAGGAGATTTTGACACATATGTCAAACAGATTCGGAAGCCACATGTGTGGGGAGGTGAACCTGAACTCTTCATGGCTTCACACGTCCTCCAGTAACTTTCTCTCCCTCCTCTTCCTTCCATGTCCATGTTTTCACCTTCTTAACAAACAAACAAAAAAACAAGCTGAGCATACTAGTAACCAATCTTCCAAAGATTGGTGTCGTTTGTGGGAAACATGAACTTGCTTTTTGATGATCACAGGATGCCAATCACGGTGTATATGAAGGACGAGAAGGCTGGAGGATTGATAGCTATAGCAGAGTACGGTCAAGAATACGGTCAAGAAGATCCAATACGGGTTCTATACCATGGTTTTGGTCACTACGACGCTCTCTTGATACACGAGTGTAAAGCTCCAACTCACAAGTCCAAACTATAGCAATACCAAAAGCATGTAAAGTTCCTGTTTTTTGAATCTTGAATGCGTATGAATTGTAGACAGCAAGTGGGATCTTCACATGCATCTTAGTGTTGGTAACTTTTGTCAGGTGGTGATGATTTTATCTTATCTTTTTCTGACCCAACCACAATCTATTTAGACATGTCTTGTAGAACGTTACCTTTTTATCTACTTTATACTTTTAATTTGAATAAAATTTCAAATAATATAGGTAGTTTCAAATCATAGCTTCTGATAATACAAAAGTTCACATTGTTTTGTGGGCACTCGAGAGAATATGGTCAGTTTGATACATACTGTGTTGTTGGTAATGCCCATTGTGGCTGAAATAAAGCGGTTATAAACTTATAAGGAATTACATAAAAGTTTACATTTTTAAAGTAAAAATATTGGCTAACAGTTAAGTGAGCTTGAAAAGAAATTGAAAATATTAGGTTTGACATATTCAGTTACACTTTCAAATCTCAAGTTGAAATGTTTTGTAAAAAATGTGTACAATAGATTACAATTTTTTAGATTATTTTATATTGAAAAAAAAATTCATATGATGTTTACATATGTTTGATAGATTAGTGTTCCACATTATTCGTAGCTTACAAACCTCCCAAGTAGCACACTTTTAGTGATTATTAATAAGAAAGATTTTATCATCATAAATTACTCGAATAATTAATCACATTTATAGATTATTCAAATAATTACCCACAATTTAGAATATGATATGTGCATTCGTGCAAATGTATTTTTGGTTATCAAAAAAAAAGGATTTCATTATTATAGATTACTTGAATAATTAATCAACAGTACAACAACAAAGATGACCAGTGCCAATATGATTTACCACACATTTACCAATAGTTCCTGGTGGGAACTCAGGCGCTCCACATCGAGCTTTACAGTCCGCGTCTGTATTGCATGTTCCTCTAATGTTACACTCACTTGGCGTGAATGCTATTCATATAAAAAAAAATCAATAATGATCATTAGTTTACAGAGTATAAACGTTTATTCATAACAAAATGAAAGAGACATAGAAAAAAGAGAATTATAAGAAATATTTACGTCTTGAATGGGTAGTAAATAGGAGAAAACATGCCATGAGAAGGACTGCAAATTGAACAAAGGAAGTATTAAAGCCATTCGGTAGGAATGATTTTTAAAAAAGTATGGAGTGTGGATATGAAAAATGTTAGAAAACAAAGGAAGCCTGTAGATCCTTAAATATAAGTACCTATAGCATTAGTCAAAATTCTTATATGGAAATGAATCAACGTGTTGAAATGTGTCATCAGATTCTTTCCATGGGGATGTTTGGTAAAATCACAAAGTCAAAATTTTAAGACTTTCCATAGAAAGTTTTATATGGTTAAATCTTTTATCATGACTTTGTGGTGATTTGTTGAACTGTAACGAGTTGTTTTAATTTTAGTTTCTATCTACAACCATATAAATTACCAATTATATTTTATATCGTTTTGAAATTAAAACAAAATAAATAAATAAATAAATAGTTGTGAAAACTTTATTTTATAAAACAAAAAATATTGTTGGGAATTCTTTTTATGTTTTTTCCTTATTTAATTTCTATATTTACATTAGATACATATTCTTCAAAAAATGCTAAGAACTAATTTTTACACTAAAATGTCTATGCCTTCAGTCCAACCAAACGCTTTGTTTGACTTCAAATTTGTTTTTTTATTGAGTGAGATTTTAGCATTTTACTTACAAAAATCTTTGATAATTATTTTTAAAACAAATTTTGATTTCCACTTCCTTTTTGTTTTATTATTTTATGTAAAACAGAGTCACAAATCTTGTTAATGAGTTCTAAATCCATCTTTATGTTGAGAATGTTTGTGTAGTGAACTGATGATGAATGCCTTAAAAACTGTTACTTTAATTTTATGTAGTAGTTTTTTACTTTAAAATTTGAATAAAAATTCAAACAATGCGTTCGTTATAGTTTATGTGCCACATATTGTCAAATCATCAGAGTACAAACTACGAGGTCGTCAGTGTTTGTGTAAGTGTCATTGAGATGTGTTTAAATTATAGGAATATTATATAATTTCAAAAAGTTTGATACTATCATTTTGGGTGGTGAAGACATGTAATGTTCCTAATAGCTAGCTAACTGAGTCAGTCACATAATGGTTAAGAGCTGATATGTTCTTCTCTATCCACTAATACAAACTCAAATTCAAAATCCTTGTCGCCAGACTCGACTTCCTAGTAGTGAAAAGCCTAGTCATCTCCATTTTCCAACAAAAGCCAAATCCAATGATCATCGACATCACCATCTTTAGCCAAAAAACATTACTGAGAATTTTAAAACAGTTAAAAAAGCACAGACATTTATAAATAAAAAAAAACAACACACCTGCATCAGTCAATGACTAACAACATTACTATTTTATTATTAAACATACACATCGCATTTAACAAACCCATAACCAAACAAACAACATTACTATTTTATTATTAAATTTTCAAAATTTGTCACATCCTCCAACATACTTGAAGCTCCTCACAAAATTTCAAAAAAAAAACTTTCCCATGTCTACATTACACCACGTTGCTACACTAGAACCCATCATCACCTTACATTCTTCTCCTTCGTCTCCTTCTTCATCTCTCTCTTTGCAACTCCTCGTTGCATGAGAAAAAAATGCAGTTTCATCGACTTCTCTCACTTCTTGTTTCTTCCTTCTTCTTCTTCAGCTTCTCCTCATCGTTAAACCAAGATGGTCTATCTCTTCTCGCACTCAAATCAGCAATCTCTCACGACCCGACACGTGTCATGACATCCTGGTCTCAATCCGACCAAACTCCATGTCACTGGCCCGCCATCACCTGCACGCGTGGACGAGTCACATCCCTAATTCTCTCCGGAAGAAGACTCTCCGGCTACATCCCCTCCGAACTCGGACTCCTCGACTCACTCACACGACTCGAACTCAGCCGCAACAACTTCTCCAAACCCGTCCCGTCTCATCTCTTCAACGCCGTTAACCTCCGTTACATCGACCTCTCGCAAAACTCGATCACAGGCCCAGTCCCGGCCCAAATAAAAGCCTTGAAGAATCTCACTCATCTCGATCTCTCCTCCAACAACCTCAACGGCTCACTCCCCGAGTCGCTCACCCAACTCGGAAGCCTCGTCGGTACACTAAACCTCTCTTATAACCGATTCTCCGGCGAAATTCCGCCGGAGTACGGCCGGTTCCCGGTGTTTGTAAGCTTGGATCTCGGTCATAATAATCTCACCGGAAAAATACCTCAGGTCGGTTCTCTGTTGAACCAAGGACCAACCGCTTTCGCCGGAAACTCTGATCTCTGTGGCTTTCCGTTACAGAAGCTCTGTAGAGAAGGGCCTAAACTCGTCGCTCCTAAACCGGAAGGCTCGCAAATCATTAATCAAAAACCAAACCGGAATTTGAAAAAAAAGAATAAACCGGTCACCGGTTCAGTTACGGTTTCACTGATAACCGGACTCTCCGTTGTAATCGGAGTCGTTTCTCTCTCCGTATGGCTGATTAGAAGAAAACAAAGCTCCGGCGAGTTCAAATCGGAGAACACGGCGGCGATGACGGAGGTTCCGGAGGAGGAGGAAGGTAAGCTTGTGGCGATAGACGAAGGCTTCGAGCTAGAGCTCGAGGATTTGCTGAGGGCTTCTGCTTACGTCGTGGGGAAGAGCAGAAGCGGGATCGTGTACAGAGTAGTCGCCGGGATGGGATCCGGTACGGTGGCGGCGACGTTTTCGACGTCTACCGTCGTTGTTGCCGTTAGAAGGCTCAGCGACGGAGAAGACGCCACGTGGCGGAGGAAAGATTTTGAAAATGAGGTGGAGGCAATCGGTAGGGTCCACCATCCAAACATCGTACGGTTAAGAGCTTATTACTATGCGGAGGACGAGAGGCTTTTGATCACGGATTACATACGTAATGGCAGCTTGTACTCTGCTTTACATGGTAATGTTAAAACTTTTATCATTAGTTTAACCACTAATCATGATTGCTAATTACAATTATTGTTCTTTTATTTTGTTGTTTTGCTTAGGTTTGATTGTGATTGAAAAAAAAAAAGACAAGACTGGGTTTATTTGGGAGTTAGTGTTCTTGATCTAGTTGATGGTTCGGATGAATGTATATAAAGTTTTTGTCTTTGAGTCTTTGTCTGGTTGTGTTGTAGATTGGCGTGTTCTTCTTGTTCCTTTCGCATTCGTAATCTTTCTGGAGTCGTTGACATGTGTGGTAATTGTTTTAGTTTCAGACAAGCTTTGGATCTTTCTTCTTGTCGGAAGCAGCAACGTAATTGTTTCGTTTTGTTTGTGATAAGGATAGAACATTGTGGAAAGTAGTGTAACGGTCTTGTGTGTAATGACTTACATGAGATAACATTCCTGGTTAAGATTGAGATTAAGTTCAGTTTAAAGAGTGTTTAGTGAGTCAGAACAGAGGTCAAGTATTGGTTGCTTGTTGTCAGGGCCGGATCTAGTCACAGCCGGGTTAGCCTCTGGCATCTAAAAATTATGAAAATAATTCTTTTTTATAAATTTTCTTAAAAAAAAGTCTTTAGAGTCCTCAAATTCTCAGATCCGGCCATGCTTGTCATTCTTGTTTTCATTGTTGTCTTTTTTTTTTTGTAGGAGGATCTTCAAATACTCTGCCTTCACTATCTTGGCCTGAAAGGTTACGTATTGCACAAGGAATTGCTTGTGGGTTGATGTATATACACGAGTACAGCCCTAGAAAATACGTCCATGGAAACCTAAAGTCAACAAAAATCCTGCTCGATGATGAACTACAGCCTCGCATCTCAGGCTTCGGCCTAACACGTCTAGTCTCAGGCTACTCAAAGCTCACCGGTTCGTTATCAGCCAAAAGGCAAAGCCTAGACCAAACCTTCTTAACCTCAGCTACAGTTGTGACAAGAATCTCATCTCCCTCGGTTGCTTACCTTGCACCCGAGGCTCGAGCCACTTCTGGTTGCAAATTATCTCAGAAGTGCGATGTTTATTCGTTCGGGGTTGTCTTAATGGAGTTGTTGACTGGTCGTAAACCTTATGCTTCTTGTGAAAACAATGGTGAAGAGCTTGTGTGTATTGTGAGGAGTTGGTTTAAAGAAGACAAGCCTTTGGATGAGATTTTGGATCCGGAGATTATAAACAAAGGTTACGCAGAGAAGCAAGTTGTTGCGGCCATTCATGTTGCCTTGAACTGCACGGAGATGGATCCAGAGGTTCGTCCTAGGATGAGATCAGTATCTGAAAGTCTTGGTCGAATCAAATTAGACTAAGCTCGTTATGTTTTTGTTGTTTGTTTATCATCTTGATAACAATAACAAAGTTTGTAATGAACAATATGATTCATAATAAGTACTCCATGTTACATTAGCTTTTTTTCATGTTCAAATGATCTTAAATATGACTATTTCAACTAAAGTTGTAAGGATTAATTTTTTTTTTTCAAAATGAATTAAGATCTAGAGTTTTCTCACCTGCAAAAAAGAAAAAAAAAGACTGTAGAGGTTATAAGGCAGAAGAATTTTAAAATTGTAAAATTTATAACTTCTGTGGACTTAAGAATTTTTAAAATCTTAATAAAATTTATTGTTATCCGGGTGAGGATTTTGGAATTCCATTCAAAATCTTTTATTATTAAAAAATTTACATATAATTGATTTATAAACTCTATTAAAATCTATTATTATTGTGATATAATGTTTCTTTGATTTTACTCATGAAACTCAATTTTGAAAATACCAAGTATATCCATAAAATTTTCAAAATCTATGTAGTAAAAACACCAACGTACAAACACACAACTACAAAACTATATGAACATAAAATATTAAAATCTAGATCCAACATTTAAGCTAGTCTGGAGTAAATTTTACAAAAATGTAATTACTCTAAACATCAGTCTTGTCCAAATTCATTAACTATTTATTTTTCAAATCTGAACGTTAAGTGTCGGCTAAATGTTAATTTACGCGACTGGCAAAAAATGGTCAGATCTATGACCGTGGACGGTGCAGATCCGGTTCGTTAGCAAACGCGCACAGAAACTCAAGTAGACTCGCACGCAGACAACAACTACACTAGGTTTAAGAAGGGCGAAACCGTAATCTCCAAATCAGGAACGGTAGGTAGGTTTTATCCCGCCTCTCAATTCGAATTTCGAAATTGTTTTTTTTTTCTCCACACGTGACTACGTGAGTCTTTCTCTCGCACGTGCTAACGTTTTGATTTGTTTATAATCCCGCTCCCATTACCAGATCGTCACTCACTCTCTTCCCCAAAAAAAAACTCGCCGCTTCGAGTGAAGATTCAAAGGTAACAAATCCATTGAGCATTTTCAATTTCTCTGTTCGATTCGAGTAGAGATATAACTAAACCGGTTATTGTGAACCGATTTGGATTTGATTGAGAGTTCTCTAATGGATGAATCTTATTATTGTTTTCAGCCATCGAATCTGATAAAATGCCGGAAGCAAGAGATAGAGTGGAGAAGCCAGTGGATTACTCTGCGATATTTGCCAACAGACGCCGTCTCGGTGTGTTACTCGACGAGGCAGCCAGTGTGTTTGAACATCCAGTTCAGAGATTGCCATCGGGTTCTCGAGTGAATCCTCCACAGCCTGGATCTTTGGTTGTGAGAGGAGGCAATTACAGTTCGTGGAGACCTGGGAATGGTAACGGGAGTGGTAACAGTAACAGTCCGTTTAGATTGTCACAGGGAAGAGAGAATGTGAGTAGGCGTGGTGCTTCACCAAGTATGTTACCTTCTTGGTACCCTAGAACGCCTCTACGTGATATTACTCATATTATGCGGGTATATTGCACCAACCCTTTTGTGTCTATTACATGTTTGATTCTTCTGGTTATAATCAGTTTTGGCGCAGCTTGGGTTCATGGACATTGGTTCTGCTGAGTCTTGGTTTCCTCATTGGGTCTGAATTATGATTGGTTTGTGTCTGAATGTCCATTGAAGGAGGCTTGCTTAGGCTTTTTTTGTGAAAGATGAATCATAAAGGCTTAGCCTTTTTTGTGTTCATTCTAGTCTGATATGGGTTTTGCAGCTTGGTTAGTTGCTGTGTCTTTAGTTTCGACATTGGGTCTCTTAGAACTTCGTTTTCAGCTGAATTGAGATTGGTTTATTTCTGAATATTCATTGATTAAGACTTGCTTAGGCTTTTTTGTGTAAGCTGTAAAGGCTTAGCCTTTAGTGTGTTTATTCTGGTCTGATATGGGTTTTGCTACAATGGTTTTGCTGAGTCTTTAGTTTCGACATTGGGTCTCTTAGTACTTCCTTTTCAGCTGAATTGAGATTGGTTTGTTTCTGAATATTCATTGAATGAGGCTTGCTTAGACTGGTGATTTATTCTGTTTATGGCTTTGTTAATTTCAGGCTATTGAGAGAAGAAGAAGAAAAGCTAGAATGGGAGTAGACGATGGTCTGGAGACTGAGACTCCAACTCATCAACAAGTTTGTGTTTTTGAAACTCCATGTGAGAAAAAATACGTAACACCTGGACCAACTATAGGATTGAAGCGTAGTTGCCCACCATCAACTGCTAAAGTCCATAAGATGTTGCTTGACATCACAAAGGAGATATCTGAGGAAGAAGAAGAAGCAGGGTTCATCACACCAGAGAAGAAGCTACTCAATTCTATTGACATGGTTGAGAAGATTGTGATGGCGGAGATTCAGAAACTGAAGAGCACTCCTCTTGCAAAAAGAGAAGAGCGGGAGAAAAGGGTAAAGACTTTAATGTCAATGCGATGATCCACACTTAGAGAAGTGACCAGAAAGAGAGAGTACATCATCTTCTGATGATATCAAAAAACCAATTGATCATCATCTTCTGATGATGTCTTCTACAAGTTCTTGAGTATCATTTCCTTATGATTCTACCTAGAAAGTTCAATCATCTTGTTGATGATTAGTAAGATCAGGAATCATCTACTGATGAATTATAGTTTTGATAGTTTACTACTACACATAAAGTTTGGAGTCTCCACTGTAGACATTTTTCCCTTGTAGATGAATCTTGTTTTTGTTTTTTAATAAGCAAGTTTGTATGAATCCTTAACTTTGCTAGTTACCTTCAAGTTCCGAGAATAATTACGATCAGTTAGTATATAGTTTCAAGGTATTAGAACTATCTTGTCTTCATACCCAATTATTATTTATTGGCAACACTTGAGAATAAAGACATCAAATTTAACTTGGTAACACAAAATGAACCAGAGAACATAGTTAATGTATATGTATAAAGAAACAAACACCAACTGAATCAGTAACCAAGAACATTAACAGCTAATAATGAGAAAAAGAGTTGTTTTTCTTTGTGAAAATATAAGAGATTCTAGTACTATCTCAAAGGTGCCAAAATGAGGAGATTTCAATCACGCAATGGTATTAAAACACACAATCACAAAGACCACAAAAGATTTGTTATCAGCTTTGGTGTTTGTTCCCTTCTTGAGGTTTTTAGACAATGGGAGGATACTGCTTTGACTGCAGCTCAACCCTTTTCTTGTACTCAACTACATCCTGCATATTTGAATCTCCATCAGTATAATAAACTCACAATCACTTGGTTCCAGAAACTAAGCCATCATTAGAGTTTGTACCTGAATGAAGAGGTGGTAACCATCAGTCTGTGCAGGGTCAGCGAGGTTAGGCGTGTCAAGTAAATCTTGAATACCGACAAGAATCTGCTTCACTGTGATGGCTGGTCTCCATCCCTGATCAACATTAACAACATGGAGAGGTTGAGGATTGAGAGAAGATCCATTTGGTCATGGAGAAAATGGTAAAGAAAAAAGAGTACTTACGGAATCCTCGTTAAAGATGGAGAGACAAACTGTTCCTGATGGATAGACATTAGGGTGGAAAAAGTTTGGTGGGAATTTGCATTTAGGTGGCTTGCTCGGATAGTCTTCGCTGAAGTGCATCGTTAATGGAAAGAATCCACCTTCCCAATCAGTCTGTAGTGTCAAGATATCGAAAAGCCACTAAGATCTCAAACTAATAGTGTAAGATAGAGACATCAGTGTTCAGGACATCATAGGTGAAGATAAATAGTGAGATTACAGCTATTCTTTTTACTAAGATTCACAAAGAATATTGAGACAATCAGTGATGATTACCAATTACTCTTGCACTAAAAACTATTATTCTCTCTGTTTCATGATAAGTGTCACTTTAACATTATGCTTAGGGATTAAGAAAATAATTAATTTTGCATATTTTTTATATAAAAACACAATTACCTATACAATTAATCATATTTCAACCAATAGAAAAATAAATTGCACTATAAAATTGATAAATTTTGCATCAAAAAGTTGAAAACAACACTTATTTGGTAACAAAAAAATTCTCTAAAGTGACAATTAATATGCAACGGAGGAAGAATTAGCTATGAATGAAGTCGAAAAAGCTAAGTAAGATACACACTATAGCTCGAATTCAAACCCAAGATCAAGACCAAACTTAATGCATTAATACAGAACATGACATATAAAAGATAAACAAGAAGATAATACCAATCTTGCACTACTTCAAACACATCATCCAAAAGACCACAACTTACTTAAAGAAGGATGAATAGCAAATTACTATTGCAATAAAAAAACGCTTATTAGCGATGAACCAAACCAAGTCGTATAAGCTAAGTTAGGTACAAAGCAGAGTTCAAACCTCAAACACATCATCAAAAGACCAGAACTTTCATGTTTCTTCTAACAGAACCTGACACATAAGCAAAGGTATACATTTACTTACCCCAGCTTTACCAGGAATAGTGCAATGCCACATCATTAGATTCACAGACCCATCAGGCCCAGTCTCAGGCTTCGCCACAAAACCCTAATTTCACCATCACTAAACTACAATCAGAGAACCATAAACCCATGCCCAAAGGATCAAAAAATCAAAACTTTACAGAAGATTATAACAGACATGATGATGATTCTTCCTCCACGACTTCCTCTCCTCAGCCAAACGACCACGAGCTATTCCACTAGCCATCTCTCTCTACATAGCTGCATTCCAAACTCTTCTCTTTATATATAATAACTTGAAGAAGACGAAGAAGTGGAAGTTACAGATTTGCCCCTATGTTAATGTACGGTCTAGATTCCGCGGAGGATGAATGTGTCCTTTCGTCCTACTTCATTTAATTAAATTGACCGGTCAATTATTTAATGAAAAGATGAAAAAGTCAAATGGATAATGTGGCGTGAAACCTACGCGATAAAAGAAGCTATTCTCTCTTGCGATAACCTATCCTATTTTTCACGTGGCCCATAAAACCTACTCTCGGCCCATTAAATTTTTCTGTTCTTGCTTCTTAAACTTGCTTCAATTTTTATTTTATTTTCTGTTTAATTGGTGGGTATAAACTTCAGAATACGCATCTCAAAACAATATGGTTGGTTACAAACAAAAGGAATGGAATGTTATCAAAGGTCAAAACCGATTTGTGAAATGATATGGTAGGTAGAAATAAATATTTAACCTAATTTTCTGAACCATCTAAACCGTTTGAAATAATTTCTTTTTTTTTTTGGCAAATCTCATAAGAATCCCAAAAAGGTAGTAATGACTAAACATATCCATAAAAATAACAACTTTCATTAAATAGCAAAAACCAAAATAATTTCAATAAATAATATATTCAATATAAATATTTTAAAATATTAATTTAAAATAATATTGTTTAATTTTTACCATAAATCCAAATTTCAGAATCTAAAGCTTAATTAAATCCGTATAAAAATCTGAACATTTATTTTATATCAATTAATTATATGGATATATGTGTGTTTATACTTTTTAATAAAACTATTTTGATCATTTTTTTCTTATTTGAAGAATTATTTTAATGATAAATATTTTTAGTGTTATTCTAGGACTTCCTTTTGTAAGAAAATGAATCAAAATTAAATTTAACTTCCAAACTGTTTTGCTATTGGTTATCACTATCTAATTGATTTCATCTAAGTACTCTTAAACCAATGGTTTTGTATGGTATTAAAACTGATCTTAACCACTTGTAATTACTTTGTTGACCCTATGACCAAACCATTACTTTTTTGTTCACTTTCCCAATATGTCTTTTAAAAAAAATTTCTTTATTGAACCACTATTATACTATACATTCATGAATTATGATTGTCAACTTTTATCACCTAACTTATCTCGTTGCAAAAACCTTGTTTTATTGCAACAATAATTAATAGTTTTAACTGAAAAAAAATTAATATGAAACTAAGATACAATATGCGTTAAAGCGTGAATTATGTTATTCTTTATTTAAACAACAAAATTAGTACAACTTTATTATAGTAAATGTTTGATTATTTGGAATTTGTGTATTGCTAACAATAGCTACAGATTATTTTAACAACCAGTATATTTTTGTTCACTAAACATTATTTTGTAATTACTTTTTTTTGGTTAATTTTTTTTAAATAAAGATCTTTTCAAAAATTTAATACAATGGTGTTATAGCTTTTATTTTATGTTATTATTAGTTTGATTCTTAAAATCTTTTCTATTTTTAAGAGATTTAGATCTAATCTTTTGATATGCTGGTCCGATAGTCGTATAAATTTTTTATTTAACTGTTAGATTGACTAGCGGATAAGAAAAATGGAAAATGGACAGTCTCTGGTTTTGGTTTACTTTAATGTTAATAAGAACATAAGAAATGACATGTTTGGTTATGCTTTATTAATATAAGTCAAATCATATATTTTCACTTTAATATTATTTCAAGTGTTAATTATCTCTTTTTTAATCTGGTTTATCTCTTTATTAATTTGGTTTAATCCACATAATATTAGATAAACAAGTTTTTATTATATATCTCTTTATTAATCGATAACGTTACTTATCTTATTGCAATAATGGTCTAACAAAGAAAATGAAAAGATGTATTCAGTTTACGGATGGATATTTCGGTTTAAATTCATGTTTGGTATGGTTTATTTGAGTCAAAGAAACTTTAACCAAATCAATCAAAATTGTTGGTTTAGTTTATGTTTGGTTTAGTTCAATTTTAGTTTGGTTCAATTATAATTCAATTTGGTTTAACATGGTTGGTTCTATTCAAGCGAATTGATTTTTTGTTTAGTTTTAGTTCGGTTACGAAAATATAATTTATAAAAACATAACATAAAATATTATTTAATATTAAATTATTTTTTTTATATTTAAATGTGAAGTCAAACACCACGTTAATCTAATACTTTTATATTATTTTCTTTAAGTGTAATATAAATATTAATTATGGGTAATTGTTCGACATTGCTATTAGAGTATGAAATTCATATTCTTTTATTTTAAGTTTTCACTTATTTATATAGAAGAAAAATGCATAAAATTATGTCTAACTGTTTAGCCTAAATGATTAAAAATCTTAAATCTTAATATTATTAATATACTTAGTTAATCTAATATATTTAGGTTTTCAGTTCGATTCGATTTGGTCTAAAACTGAACCTAGCCGAACCATTTGGACTGATAACATCTTTAATCAAATAGTTTAGACATATTTTATAGTTTGGTTTTAGACTGATTTGGGTTCGGATGGTTCGGTTCGGTTTTTTTACCCACTCTTAATTCAATTAAATAGACCCTCTTTATCATTCTCTTCTCGTCTCGTAGCTCGGATCAACCTTTAATCCAACGGCCACAGAATCAAAGACGTACATTCATACCATACACGTGCGCGCACTACAAGAGTCTCTCTCTCTCTCTCTCTCTCCTCTTCCACCTTCATGATTCGTCACCCAAAAGGAAAGATCTGCAACTTCACCTCCCTCACGAGGAACCATGATCGAAGACAAATCACCACCGCCTCCTGAACCAAACCCGAACCCAGTAATCCACCCGAGACGGGTCTCCTTCGAGCACGGACTCCTCCCGATCCAGAAACTCGTTTTCGCCGACCCGATCCAAACCCTAGCTCCCGTGAAGCAGAAGCTATCCCACGCCGCCGCAGCATCGAATAACAACCGCGTGGGATCGGGTGTGATCGCCGACGTTCTCGGGATCTCCGGCGACCACGCGCGTCTCGTTCTCGAGACTCTCGGTTCGGTGCTTCATTCGGAGACTGATCCTTTGGTTAGGGCTAAACCGGAGGAGGTTGAATCTGTTGGAGCTGATGTGAGGGATGTTGTTTTGTTTTTGTATGTTCAGTCGTATAAGAAGTTGTTGCCGAGGACGCATAAGGACTCTGCGGCGGTGGCTGATGTGTGGCCGTCGACTTCGGCTTTTGATGGGTACTTGTCTGCCTTGTCGCCAATTCAGGTAAAGTTTCGTACTTTATGTTTACCCTGTAGTTATATAATGTGCGTACTATCGATTTTCATTCTATTTTGCATTGAGATCAAGTGTAGTTTTGCAATGCAAGTTAAAAGTTTTGGCTTTGATGTACTTGGAACTTAGAGTTAAGAGTTAACCAAAGTTGGAAGTTCTGGGTGGTTCTATAGATATATGTTTGTAAAAATCCTCAATGGAGAAGGTGCTCGTGCATATTGGCTTACTTTCTTCAACTACGTTGGAAGTGTTAGTCAGTGTATTTGAAGTAAATGAGATTGCTAATGTTATGTCAATGTATTTGAACCACACGCTTATAGACAGATGCTTTAAGTAGTATGTATCTATGCATTTGGGTAACCTTTAGGTAATGGTTACTCTGTAGGCTGTAGTCAAACAATCGTCAGGTTGCTGTGTTATGGTTATGGGGTTTCAGTTCTGTTTCTTTTCCGTTGTGCCTTATTATGATTGGTCATTCCAAGTGGTTTATTTGGTGATAATGCGGTATGTGTTCTATTATTTTAACTTTCAGTCTCCACATCCTGTTTGTGGTAGGGCTGTTCTACTGTGTCCTTTAGAATAGAGTCATCCGTGTTTCGACAGTAATTGTTCTTGTCCGTGTTTCAACACTATTTTGACTTTCAGTCTCTATTCCCCATCACATGGTCTAAAGCGTTGGCTATATTTCTTTTTGATCATGTTGCAGCTTGTTCGCAGCAACAGCCGTCGGTTTATGCCGTCGCAAGCTGATGATGAAGCTCATCAACTGTCATATCTACAAAAACATTTAGCAAATATTATTTCTCTTCTTGCAGAGCCTGTGGAAGGAGAAGGAGAAGAATCATTGGTATGTGCTTGTCTTTCATTATTTTGTCGAGAAGAGTCACTGTTACTACAGAGCATGAGAATAAAATCTGACGTTGGAATCTTGGGATAATAATTTTTGAGAGAATGAGAGAGAAGACAAGTCTCAAGCTAGATGATTATATTTCATGATGGGTTCAAGCTATTAATTGTTTTGCTTGTTTACCATCCTTCAGGTTCTCTCTATGGAGGCTTTTGAGCACCTGGGTTTTCTTTTTCAGTTTGGCGACAAGGGATCTGATGTATCTCCACTGAGCCAAGCTACTCCCTTTTTCGCGAATTCTGATCCGGATATGCCTGCTGTTCCAGTCCCTGCTTCCCAAGTGCATGACTGGCTTCTGCAAAACATAGCTTCCGCTTTAGAAAGCATTACAGAGAGAATATCTGGGAAAGAGAACGGGCCTTCTAATGCATCTGATCAAGATGATGCTATGTCAGATGCTTGTGCTGCTCCGAACAAGGTTGCACCTAGTGGTAGAGGCCCGTGTTTAATAGAAGGAGTCTCCAAGACTTCACTTGTTAAGCAGGCCTCTGATCTTAGGGGTAGATCTGTGAAGGTTCGCTTATGAAAAATGACTGCTCCAGTTCACGTGCGTTTTACAGTCTCTCTGTGAACTCATGTTAACTACATGTTCTGTGTACTCTACAGGTTGTCAATTGCCATGATTCTGTTATTTATCTTTTGGCGCCATTGAGATATGCAACTGTGCATGGATGTTCTGATACAACTATAGTTCTAGGAGCTGTTGGCAAGGTACGGACAAAAGACTCCCTTCCTCTCTTATCTTTATCGGAGTCATTCAAGGCAACATTTAACAGGCTGCCTAATTTTACTAAAAGTTTCAGTAAATCTATTTTCTGATTTCTTTTTGCAGGCATTAAGAGTTGAGCACTGTGAGAGAGTTCATGTGATTGCCGCTTCCAAACGAGTGTGCATTGCCAATTGCCGTGAATGTGTATTCTTCTTGGGAGTCAATCAGCGACCACTAATTGTTGGTGATAACCACAAACTGCAGGTGAAGCCTCCCTCTCTAAGTTCAAGGGTTGATTTTACAAGTCTTATATCATATTTCTCCGTGCATACACAACTCTTCCACACCTTTATGATACAAAACAAAATTAGTAAAGATGCGAGGTGAACTGAGTTTAATGGAAACATCTTCGAGGTGTTATCCATCTCACTATATTGGTTAAGAAACACCTCTTTGGTCTGATGTTTTCTTGAGAGGGTGTCAAAGGTTTCCTTTTACTACTGGAAATACAAAGAGTCTGATATCTATTGGTCCGAGTAGTTACAAGCTTTTTTTAAGAAATTGTTTGATTTTGTTCCAGGTCGCTCCATATAATACATATTACTCTCACTTGGAGGAGCACATGAGTGAGGTAGGGGTTGAGCCAACTATCAACAAATGGGACAAACCATTGACATTGGGAGCAGTGGATCCACATGATTCACTGTCACATCCTGCAGGTGTTGCTGATGCACAGGCTGAATCAGCTGCTTGTGTAGACCCTGACCAGTTCATTAACTTTTTGGTACACTCTCTTTTTGTTAATCTCATTCGACTCCAGTAACTTGTGAATGCTATTTCACAAAACATATAATCACGCGCTCACCTGTTGTATCCAATCTCGATGGTGAAGATCCCAAACTGGTTTAGCGGCGAGCAGATCGGTTCAACTAAAGACAATCCGTTTCCACTGCCAGACCCTTATATGGCAGCTCAGCAGAGAAACGTATGTTATTACGTTTTTTTCTATAATAAGAAACGAAGCATCTTCTGTAACTCTCTTGCTTTTGGTTTCACCAGCTTAAGAACTTGGAAGAAACAAGGCGATCGCTAAGAGAAACGCCTCTGGAAGAAAACCGAAAGAAGGAGCTATCAAGCGCACTCCATGTGTATTTCAAAGACTGGCTCTATGGTAAGAACTTTTGAACTTAATCCCCACACAAAGTTTATGTGCATCATAGGTTTTGACTGTCTTTATGTATGACAGCAAGTGGAAATATAAGGCAACTGTACTGCCTACAAGGTGACTAACAATGAACCAAAGTGGAAGATGTCTCGTTTCTGTAGAGCTCTCTCGCGATCATTTTGGCATATTGCTGGTAGTGAAGAAACCCCAAGACCCCTCCAGCCTGATTTGTAGTTTGGAATCTATACGCACCACCACGTAACTTATCTTGCACAGAACATTCCACTAAAGCTTTTTCCTTTAGATTATTATTTTCGTTCTTTCTGCTTTGGTCATGTTCAAGCTTTTCCTTTTGCCTTTCAATCCCTCGTTTTTGTCCTCTTTAAGCTTTTGAAAACCTCATCTTCGGGACAGAACATGATGTTTTACTTGAACTGCTGTTACTGTTTCCAGTTGCATAAGCAGGTAGGTGAAGAATTACTCACTAAAGAGTTATTAAGGACTTGCTAATTGTCATGTTACTCACGCGTTGATAGACAGTATATCTTAATGATGATGTTAATGTTTTA
>CAJHQP010005509.1:0-45542 GCA_905132765.1 Moricandia arvensis
TCACCAGACCAGTTGTCCTTACACTCCTCAGCAAAATGGAGTTGCTGAGAGAAAGAATCGCCATCTCATGGAAGTAGCAAGGTCCTTGATGTTTCAAGCCAATGTTCCTAAGAGGTTTTGGAGTGATGCTGTGGCCACTGCTTGCTATCTCATCAACCGTACACCTACAAAGGTTCTGAATGATCAAGCCCCATTTGAGGTTCTCAACAAGTACAAACCATCAGTGGACTATCTAAGGGTCTTTGGATGCCTCTGCTATGTACTGATTCCAGGAGAGATGCGAAACAAGTTAGAAGTCAAGAGTACAAAGGCAATGTTTATAGGCTACTCCACAACTCAGAAGGGATACAAGTGTTATGATCCGGTGGCAAGAAGAGTTCTGGTTTCTAGGGATGTCAAGTTCATAGAAGAAAGGGGATACTATGAGGAGAAGAATCAAGACGAGTTGAAGGACCTTACCTCAGATAAGGCAGCAACTCTAAGGATTATCTTGGAAGGTCTTGGCATTGGAGTAACCAAGAACCCGGGTGAAAATGGTCCAGCAGGGACAACTGCAGCAAATCAGTCTCCCCACCTTGGTCATGAGGGGGGAAACACTGAAGATCAGGAAGGTGGAAGCTCTGACAGTAGTGGAGAGTTGGATTCAGGTCAAGAGGAGTTTGATGACTCTCCTCCTGAGGAAGATAGAAGTTCAGTATCTCATGATCAAGGTGGAGATACTCAAGAAGGTCAGAGAAGCTCAAGCCCTGAGCATCAAGAGGAGGAAGAACCTGAAGAAAGGGAAATAGAACAGCAACAACAGCTGAGGAGAAGCTCTAGGATAAGAAGACCACCATCTGATTGGGTCAACACTAGGGTCTATTACAATGCCCAAGCTGTTGCGCACCCATCTCAAGTGGTCTGCTCCTTTACTCAGTATCCAGAAGAGCATTGTTCCTTCATGGTCAGCCTAGATGAGAGCTACATACCAAGATCATATGAGGAAGCAGTTAAAGATAAGGAGTGGAAGGAGTCAGTTGATGCTGAAGCAAGTGCAATGATCAAGAATGACACATGGTATGAAAGTGAGTTGCCAAAAGGAAAGAAGGCAGTGACAAGTAGATGGATCTTCACTATAAAGTACTTGGCGAATGGAAAGATTGATAGGAAGAAAACCAGGTTGGTTGCAAGGGGTTTCACTCAAACCTATGGAGAAGATTATGTGGATACCTTTGCTCCAGTGGCAAAGCTTCACACCATTAGGATCATCTTGTCTCTTGCGGTTAATCTTGAGTGGGGTCTATGGCAAATGGATGTGAAGAATGCTTTTCTTCAAGGAGAACTTGAAGATGAGGTCTACATGCACCCTCCACCAGGTCTAGAGCACTTAGTGAAGAAAGGAAATGTGTTCCGGCTCAAGAAGGCAATCTATGGTCTTAAACAATCTCCTAGAGCATGGTACAACAAGCTGAGCACCACTCTCAATGGCAAAGGGTTCAAGAAATCCGAACTGGACCATACCTTGTTCACTCTTCCAACCACATCAGGTATAGTTGTCCTTCTTGTGTATGTTGATGATATCATCATCACAGGAAGTGACAAGGCAGGTATCCAATCAACTAAGGACTTCCTTAAATCTGTGTTTGAAATTAAAGATTTGGGAGAGATGAAATACTTTCTTGGCATTGAGATATGTAGATCCAAGGAAGGTTTGTTTCTGTCTCAAAGAAAGTATACACTTGATCTCTTGAAAGATGCAGGGAAACATGGAGGGAAGACAGCAAAGATGCCACTAGAGGATGGGTACAAGGTTCCTCGTGAGGGGGAGATTGAAGACAACCGGCCATTCCATGATCCTAAGCTTTATAGAAAGCTTGTTGGTAAGTTGATCTATCTCACAATTACTCGACCTGATATATGCTTTGCTGTGAATCAGGTGAGTCAATACATGCAAGTCCCAAAGGAACACCATTGGCATATGGTTGAAAGGATCCTGATGTATCTAAATGGATCACCAAACCTTGGAGTATGGATGGGATGCAATAAGAGCACTGAAGTGGTGGGCTATTGTGACGCGGATTGGGCAGGAGATAGGCTGGATAGGAAGTCGACCACTGGATATTGTACCTTCATAGGTGGGAACCTAGTTACCTGGAAGAGCAAGAAGCAGAAGGTGGTCTCCTGTTCCAGTGCTGAAGCTGAGTATAGGGCGATGTTGAAACTTACAAACGAGCTGGTGTGGATCAAAGGCATCTTGAAGCATGTTGAGGTTGATCAGTCTACACCAATGACTATGCATTGTGATAACCAAGCTGCGATTCATATAGCTTCCAACTCAGTCTTCCATGAAAGAACCAAGCACATTGAGGTTGATTGCCACAAGGTAAGACAGATGATTGGGTTGGGTGTTATCTTACCTTGCTATACAAGGAGTGAGGATCAGTTGGCGGATGTATTTACAAAGGCTGCAAGACAAAAGATAATGGAGTCCATCCATGTGAGGTTGGGACTCATTGATCTAACCCAACTTAGCTAATCCCCTGTTATGGGGTCTCTACTCTTTTTCCCTCATCAAAGGGTTTTATCCCAACAAGGGTTTTCTCTTTGGTGAGGTTTTTAATGAGGGAGATCCTATAGCCTTCCAAGCTTGACTTGTTCCATATGGTCAAGCTTGAGGGGGAGTGTTAAGTTGAGGTATACACTTTGGGTTGAATAGAGAGAAGGAAGAAGAAGCGAAGGGATGAGTCGACCTTGTCCGTACAAGGCCGTACAGGCCGTACAAGGCCGTACAGGCCGTACAAGGCCGTACAGGCCGTACAGGCCGTACAGGCCGTACAAGGTCGACCCAAAAGCTATCGACCAGTTTTACCATCCGGATAAATTTGAAGTTACCAGAAGCGATCCTTTGGCCAAGTAACCTTATCCATCCGTTGGAAAGGAAGAAGCTCTCCACGGACAGGCTGGCACAAGGCTGGAAAGGATCAGCATCTTGTCAAAGATGCTGATGCCATTTACTTGGCCAGGGAGCTCTCTTTTCAAATTAGGCGCGCCCTTGGTCGATTCTGAGCCTCTCCTTTCCTTGCTTTACTTTCTGAAAACCCTTGTAGCTCTCTCTATATATTGCAACCCCTTGTGGATGAATCAAGCATACAGTTCTCTCTATTTTTCGAGTCTCCAAACATGTTCTTCATAGTCTCTCATAATCTCTCTTTTCGTGAAGTCTAAACCAAATCTTTCACTCCAACTCGGTTCTTAGTCTCTTTCTGGTTACTTTTCTTCTTAGTTATCAAAAATCTCAGAGCCTTGGCCGTGAGATCTGTCGACGAATTCCCTAGTTCTAACTACCTAAGACTTTGTTAACCTAGTTGAGTTGCAGCTCGAGAATAGAAAACGAAAAATTGCCTAAATCGCTCTAAGTGTTGAGTATTTTGCTCTGTGTTTTTCATCCCTCTCATTCTCTGTCTTGGTGATCTTATATACTGCTCTTCAGGCGGTTCCCTCTTTCGCGAATCGCGGTTATCATCTTGCGGAAATATTTCATTTTTCCTCGATCTTCTGAGATTATCCCTTGAAACTTGACACTTATCTTATAAACTTGACATTTATCCTCCAGACTTGACATTTATCTTCTCCTGAGAATATTAGGTAAAACTTCATAATAGCCTTGGGCTCAATCCTATCTAATATCGTAAGTGAGCCCTTAGCCGTGTCTTAGACGTCTTCGGGCCGTTTTCCGACTTTAAACGTTTTTACGTTGGTTTTGTAAATAATTAACATTATTCGTATTGTTAAGACAACTTTGGTGTTAAGTCAACTGTTGCCGTTTTACACGAATCATTTGAACTCATACAAGAAAACGAGTCTTTTTGGTTTTTAACGTAATATCTCAACGGTAACTCCAATAAAGACAAAATGAGAGATTGTGTGATCGAGGTTCGAAAGAAGTATGATTAGGACCAAGACGGATAGTATTGATCTAACTCGCCTGATGATTGAATTAGGCGTGGTTAATCCAACTTCCCTGATGGTGAATTGGACCGGTCGATCCAACTCGACTGATGCCGAGTTAGATGTGGTGCATTTAACTCATCATCAGAGGAGATGGATGTGGTGCATCCAACTTGCCATCAGACGAGTTGGATATAGTGCATCCAACTCGCCATGGCAAGTTGGATATAATGCATCAAACTCGCCATGGCGAGTTGGACAGGTCGATCGAACTCGCTTGATGGCGAGTTGGATGTGGTGCGTCCACCTTGATATTGTTCGTGTCTCCGGCACGGCCGTTGATCTGGGTTTTTTTACTCAGGATCTTCCTAGAATTACTTCGAGAAGGTTTTCCTTAAGAGATGTGATCCTAGACTTTGATTTCGAGATTATGTTTTTGACCCCAACAGTAACATTATCAATGAGTATATATTATTTCCTCACCCTTCTTCTGTCTGTCAATGTATCTGGTTAATAATTTGCAAAATTTTGGAAATGTACAATTTTCTAAAATTTTAGTTGTAGTTGATTCGTAGGGGGATCAAAGTGCAACAACAACAGTGTACACCATGTAATCTCTTTAGGAATTTCTCTAAATCCTCTCCCTAATGCTATAAATTCATCCTCATTAAAATAGGAATTGACAAACCATGTCGTAAGCATATCACCAGTTATCGGTTCAAGATACCTTATTATACTTGGTGACGTATAACCCACATATATTTCAAGTCACCTTTGTAAGCCCATTTTTTCTCTGTGGCGGAGCTATATGATATGCTCAAATTAACCTTCAAGCTACTCTTTCAAATAAGAGGTTTTATTTAGTACTTTAGGATCGAATTCACATAGACTCTATCTTTCATACAATAAAGTTGAGTTTAAGATCAATCTAGGGCAAAGAATAATAAAACAGTAAACAAAGCAATAAATAGATGGAACGGTTGTAAACAATAAGGAAGACAAGCTAGATTTAGGGATTTATCAGTCAAGAGATTCAGTACACAAATAAAACATTCTAAAAGTTTATTTAGGTTCAATTCTATAAATCGAATTTAATAAGCAAGTAATCCAGCTGTCACATGAAATTACTAATAATGTGATTCCAACTCCCGTATGCGAATTCATGAAGAACGTCGATTGATACCAATGGTTGAATGTCAATAACCACTTCTTTAGACAAGCATTAACGTACAGATTGATAATGTTCGACTAAACCCTAGACCAGCTGTCGTATGCGCCTAGGTATCTAACCCAACAAAGTTCAGGTTCCATTAATTGATTGCACTCTCGTGCCTCTCAGTTGTCCTATGTTCTAGGTTCAAATACTCAGTCACACTCGTATTTTTTCAACTACTCTAGATCTTAGTATTTCATGCTACCCTGGTGTAGAAATCAGTAAGCAACCCTAGAAATCCTATGATTATCAGTTTGACATTAACAACATGAAATCCCTAAACCTAACATGAGAATTACTCAGAAATGGAAGCAATAACACAAATCATAGTCTAAATTAATAATCGGTAAAAATAAATGATAAAACAAAAGGAGTTCCAATAAATCTCTAAAGGAGAATTGATCTTCTCTTTAAACCTAAAACAATGAATAAAAGAAAGTGTATAAAGCTTAGCCGACAACGATGGCTTAGAAAACTATAAAAGCAAGGTATAAAATCCGCCAAGGGCATTCTGGTAACTTGTGGTGACTTATGAGCCTTAGTCAGTCTTGAAATAGACTCGGCCCCTCTTCTGGAATCACTGTCTATCGACACCAAGAGGTTTGTGTTGATAGACATTCCATCTAAATCTCGGCAGCTTCCTCTCGTGAGGCAGACACATCACTCTTCAGTAAAACATGCATAACTTTAGATCTAACCATCCGCGGGACCTCAAAACGGTGGCATTGGAAATATAATTCAAATTTATATCTTGTGTCAACATATGAGCTCAGTCTCACAGTGGGACGATATCCATCCATAATTAAACTTCTGATGCATCTATGTAGTTCTACACCTCAAAAAGCTCCAGAATCTCCAAAGTTCTCCAAAAAGTACATGAACCTGAAAACATTCTAAACAGATTTCAAACAGTACTTATACTATGGCCTAAATGTGGTAAATTCCATGGTTTATCAACTGCCCAAGATTTATCCTTTTGCTTATCCTCAAGCATAGAATATCACTAATCTGTAAAGGAGCTTTGAAATCGCAGGGACACACACAATTTGTTAAACTCACTACAATAACCTCTGTAATGTTGCAGCCAGATAAATTCAATTCCAACTTAATAGGTACTTTATATACCTTATCCTAGCTTATAACCCATACCCATCTAGCCAACAACTTAGCTAATATTGTCGACTAACCCTTTTACTAACCTCATTTCTTACAAACAAGCTTTACCTTGGGAATATCAGTCAAGCGACATAAGGACTCTTAGTCAAACAAGTATCTGAACACACAAGCAACCTTCTTTTATCCCTTTTCTCTCTCTCTTCTCACTTCTCTCAGTCAATGTCGCCCTTCTTTTAAGGATATCATTTTTCTTAATTGATGAGATATTTGGACATGCTTGATATTATCATTGAAAGCACAAGCGAACGGAATCATGAACCTGATCATGGAGAGATCATAACTTATGAAGAACATGCAACAAAGGAGTGTTTGAGCCGAAAAGAAGATAGTATCATCAAAGACACCTTATACATCATTCAAGCTACCCCCATTCTCAAGCTGATCAACAATTAGGGAAGTAGCTTATTGTGTGCACTTTTTCCCTATCTTTGGTTTTGTCCAACTAGGTTGTCCAAAGATAGGTGGTTGACGAGGCCATAAGTTACTTATCCTATCACCTAGTTGTTGATCCTGGTCCAGACAAGAACTAGAAACCTTACGTTATGTTTTAGTCTATGTTTTCATTCAGTCTCTTTGTATTTTTAAAATGGATCCTTTGGCTTTATGTCTGTTGTGTTTTCTGAGACCTTGTTCATGTACAAGAATCTCCCTTTATATTCTGGTAGAAACTCTCTTCTAATATATCTAATATTTTCATCGAAAACTTGTTTCCTTTCTTCCACTTCTCTGTTGAGACTGTATGAGAATTCTGGTGTGAGATATCAAGAGATCAAGGGTTTCTTATTTTGTGTGTCATATCTGAATCAGAAGCCTAGGAGTATCAAGAGATCCACCCATACCTCTTGTGTCACCATTCAAACCACTTCCTTTGAGAAACTCGAGTCTCTTGATTCGTTTCCGCAAAGAATTATCCCAACTCATCTAGAGAACATTCCAGGATCGTATTATTTGGCATCAGAGCAACTATGGAATGGAAGTGTTCATCTTCTTTCTCTTACTTCGTTTTTATTTCTGTTTAAGATTGAAAGTGGGTGACTTGTTTCTGATTAGGGTTTATTGTGTTCGATTTGTTTTGATAAATCTGTCCATCTTTAGATCATTTTTTTGCTTGCTGATAGGAACATCAAAACTGCCTTGTACCTTGAATCTGAATCGAAATTTGTTTTCCCTTTAGGTTTGTGGTTGAATTATTTTCGACCTGTTCTTTTTTGTTACCAATGTTTGTAAATCTGTATTATAATCTCTTGGCTGAAAGAGTTCAGGACTGTTTGAATCTGTTTCTGATCACTAATCTTGAATTGATTTCTAAAATTGCAAGAAAACTGATTTCTGTGTTGTTTTCAGTGTTTCTTTTTTCTTATAAGGACTAGTTACTGCTGTGTGTTTTTGTTTGTTTCAGGTGCCATGGCAGGAGATCAAAGAAGAGAAATCAACACTGCTCGAACTACTACTTTGCAGCAGATTATGAAATACCGAAAGGTAATGCAGCAGGGACATGACGAGCATATGCAGAAATGGATGAGGCAGAAATCATCAATGAGAAATCAAAGCCTTGAGCATAAACAACCAGATTTTGTTCAAAATAATTCAAGCAAGCAACAGTGGAATAGAGAAGACCATAAAACTTCTCTCACTCCTAAATCAGTTGATCTTTGTTCTGATTATAAACCTCTTAATGATGTTCGACTCTATGCATTTGCAGGAAATAGAGAAGGTCATTATCTAGAATGGGAAAGAATCACGGACAAATGGCTGTGTCACAACAAAATTCTGAAAAAGATAATTGTTTTATACAATTACCACCCTCACAAGAAGTGCTTATAAGTTTTGGTTACAAAAATAAGAAGACTTGAAAGTTCACTAGGAGCCAACTATCACCACTTGGGAGGAACTGAAAGTGATACTTAGGAAAAACTATGCACTTAGGAAAAACTATGCACCCAAGAGCATTGCACCACAAAGGCCACAACTCTCCGACTGTGAGATCACTAAAACTACCGATGCTGATCAAACTAAGGTAAATGTTCTACTTCATCAACATGTTTCAAATAATTCTCATTACATGATAACATATTTGTCTTGTCCAAAACAAGCTGAAAAAGGTACAAATGAAAAGGAGAGATGTCCAGAAGTACCAATCTCATTAATCTACCTGAAAGAGGCGTTTGTACAATCAGCACTTGAAACAAGTGTAGAAACTTATCAAGTTTTAAAAGAGATAATAAGCACAGCTGAATCCATGCAACTCTTCTTGAAAGGTACCAGAATAAGTGAAATTAATAACCTTTTTCAATATTTGCATAAGTTTATAACAGGTCATAGTTTCAAGTGTAGTGTTTTTAATGTCTCTACTTCAAGTATAATGCACTTGTTATGTTCCACTAGTGCTCAAAAAGGAACATATACAATGGATAACCTTCAAGAACGAGCAGAAAGTACACTGGAGTTCAAAGGAAAACCACCAGATTGGTATCAGTAACACTATCGCAAAGATCTTGAACCCGTGGCTGGAATTGGAGGTTTCACTAATGGAAAGTGTGAAGTGATTACTGGAGCAGGAAAAGAACCCATGATTTCTTTTCAAATTCAGAAGAAACCACCAGATAAACTTTGTCTACAGCAAACTCCAAAGTAACCAACCCGAGGTAATTACCTAGACTCAAAGAAACGCATGAAACCTGATTTGCTTTCTATTGGTACAGGTCAAACAGTCTTGAGTACTACACTTTTCGAAAAGAGGGGCTACAATGATCAGAATATCAAGAATAAATCCTTGGCTAAGTTGGAGTTGCAACAAGAAAACCTTGAAACTTTTCTAGCCGCTAGCTTTGAATATAGGAGTAGTCCGACAATCATATCTTACCAGCCAGAGAAATTAAGCAAAAACTCAAATGCAATGGAAACACAACTCATCACGGTATCATGGCAAATTGGAGTCACTGCTAAAGCTGCTCAGGTCAGAGAGTTATGGATTCTACAAACTGAGTGATCATGTGCTTGCCTTATTTGGAACTTTATAAGTTTGAAACACTTCAAGCTTTCATATGGTGACCACGGGAACAAGCTAAGGTAAGTATCAGTGTCGTAAATGATTATTTTATCTCCGATTACACAGATTTAATACCTCTTGTTCTTGTCAAAGGAACCAAGTATAGATTTGAGGAATGCTTTGAACCGCATAAGAGGAAGCTACAAGCGTGAGGAAGATAAGAGATTCAATCCACCTGATTTGGATCAGGACAAAAACCAAGACGTCACTTGCTTCATTATTTTCAAAGAAGCACCTCCAGATATTGCATACAAGCCAAAACCGAGCAGAAAAGGATTTGGACTATTGCTCTTACTCTATGATACATTTTTATATGCTAATTTGTTATGTCTCAAAGAGTATGAATCAGATACAATTATTGTATCAGTAAAGAGGATAACCAAACAGATCAGTCCCTTTTTATATAACCATACGGATCAGAAATCATGCCTATCAACGAGGCTTGCAAGGTGAGTATTCTGAATTCAAACTTCAATGCTAATGACTTGGTCCCTTTTCTTGCAGAAGATCCAGATTTTAGGTCAAATCTTTTTGAAGAGGGAGGGGATGATATGATCATGGATAGCACAAGCGAATGGAATCATGAACCTGATCATGGAGAGCTCGTAGCTGATGAAGAACATGCAACAAAGGAGTGTTTGAGCTGAAAAGAAGATAACATCATCAAATACACTTTATCCACATTCAACCTACCCCATTCTCTAGCTGATCAACAATTAGGGAATTAGATTATGTTTGCTCTTTTTCCCTATTTTTGGTTTTGTCTCACTGGGTTTTCCAAAGATAGGTTTTTAACGGGGCCATAAGTTACTTATCCTATCACCTAGTTGTTGATCCCCGGTCCAAAAATGAAACAAAAACCTTATGTTATGTTTTCGTCTATGTTTTATTCAGTCTCTTTGTATTTTCAAAAAGGAGCCTTTGGCTTTACGCCTATTGTGTTTTCCGAGACCTTGTGCATGTACAAGGTTCTCCCTTTATATTCTGGTCGAAACTCTCTTCTAATCTATCCAATATTTTCATCAAAAACTTGTTTCCTTTCTTCTACTTCTCTGTCGAGATTGTATAAGAATTTTGGTGTGTAATATCCAGAGATCAAGGGTTTCTTATTTGCTGTGTCATATCCAAATCCGAAGCCTAGGAGTATTAAGAGATCCATCCATACCTCTTGTGTCACCATTCGATCCTCTGCCTTTGAGAAACTCGTGTCTCTTGATTCGTTTCTGCAAAGGATTATCCCAACTCATCCAGAGAGCATCCTAGGATCGTATTAGTGCTTCCATTAAATAAGACCTAATGGTTTTTGCCACCAGATCTTGTTCACTTCTTTTTCACCTTTATTTTTTTATAGAATTGTATAAATCAAGCTTTAATGGTTGTAGCCACCAAACCCTGTTCGAATTCTTTTTACTCTGAAGGGGAGAGAGATGGGAACTAGAAATACACACTTTTACCTTTCAGACTTACAAGAGGAATCTGATCCAGTATATACCAAGCCCCAATACAAGCAGATTATGTTCAATTATGTTGGTGGTCATCTTTGGTTCCTTCAAACATTCTCGATAGGTGTGGATAGAAGGTGATCCACTTTCTTATCTCTAGTACACTATGCACTCAGTAAATCTAAGAATGGTGCTATAGAGTGGTTAGATAATAAGTAAAAAATAAAAAAGATCATAATTTCCTCTGTGACTCTATAAAAACTTAATAAAAAAACATAAAGATATAGTTCAAAATAAAACACAACATCAGTAACTACTTTCCTCAGACTGAAACAACATTGTCCCTATTGTTATACGGTCCAAGATTAGCAAGAAAATAAATAATAACTGTCGGGGTCAAAAACGGTAATCTTGAAATCAATGTCCAAGATTCCTAAGACTATCCTCCAAAGGAAAATCACTCCAAACAATCGTATAGAATTAGTTTCGGGATGACGAAGAATCACATACACTATCTAGTCGCCCATGGGCGACTATACACAGAACATAGTCTAGTCGCGCATGGGCGACGAGACACTCAACAATGTATAGCCGCCCGTGGGTGACTAGACACGCACACAATGTCTAATTTCTCATCGGCGACTAGAACACACCATCCTCATCATTCTCTCTGTCCTATCTTTGCTAAGATGTCTCTTGTTACCTCTTGATTGGAGTTTCAGTTAAAGTGTTATGATAAAAATAGTAAAACTTGTTTTCTCGCCAAAACTTCAAGTCGATCGTACAAAACTACAACGATTAACTTAAACACCAAAATTTTCTTGATTACATGACTGGTTTATTATTTTGTAGAACCAACATCGTATACACGTATGAAGGATGATTTCTCCGAAGGATATCGTAAAAACTGCTGAAATCACAAAACGGCCAAAAAGGATCCAAAACGCGATAAAGGCCCGCTTAAAATTTTGGACGAGAATGAACCCGATTACAGAGGATCTACCAGATGTCCGGGAGGATAAATAAAAAAGAAGATGCTTGTCAAGTTTCAGAATAATTTTGGAAAATCGAGAAGATAAGAAAGATTTATGCATAAGGATAAACTCGAATCAGGGGCAGAAAAGGAAAGACGACTGATCTTGGAGACTTATATAAAGAGGAGCCAAGACAAAGAGCAGTAGGATTCGAAAATTAGTTTTGGGGAGAAGTTATTGTTAGCCTTAGGAGAACATAGGATCTAGGAGGCTAGGCTAGCGAGTTTGATACTTACACGTTTAATTGTCCTTTTCTTTTGTTCTCCACTGTTGACGAATTTCTGTCCACCTTGTTTTTGGTGAATCTCTGTAACTTTACTTCGTCTTAATCAATAAAAAGATTACGTGCAATATCTTCCGATATCTTTTTATTGTCTCTTTGTATTCTTGTCTTTATGCAGGGAATCAGGTACCTCTAGGAATGTTAGAATTTCTTGACTTTCCTCTGTTCACTAAAATCGACAATGCAAATTTTGGTTCCCACAACTTGGTGCTAGAAGGAGGGGGTTGGATTATCTAACACTATAATCACCGAACAATCAGGAAGAGATATGTCTAAGCAAACATACACCCCTGCTATCTCTTTCAAGGATAGAGCAATGGCCGATCAGGCCAACCCTTACAACGATCTCCTTTTCAATGAGTTGACGATCTTGAATATCGATGTCGCAAGAGTATTGGTTGACACTGGAAGCTTGGCCGATATTAAATTCAAAGATACCCTTGAGAGAAAGAAAATCGAGATATCTCAAATCACAGAGAGTCTGAGCCCGAAATTGGGATTTTCGGGAGAAGCTACTATGAAACTCGGCTCAATTAACCTAGTGGTTAAAGCCGGAAGCATAACCAAAGTTGTGGAATTTTTAGTCATCAATCTCCCTGTAACATACAACGTAATCAAGGGCGTTCCATGGCTAAATTCCTTGCAAGCTATACCCTCGACATACCACTTGTGTGTCAAATTTCCGACTAACTCTAGAATCGAAATAATCTGGCGAGATCAAAAATATCGCAAGTCTGTTTTGTAACGGAATTGAAGCAAAAGCATTCAACAGAAGAAGTTCTACTGAAAAAAAGAAAAAATATCGACTTCCGTCGAAAATGCCCTAGAACAAGATGATAAGGAAATCTTTGGCAATTACGGAAAGTCAAGGCCCTAGGAGAAAAGCGCGAACCTGTCTCGACGAGAAATCCCTGAGGGTTGCATTGAAATCGGCGCTAACCTTTACGAGCCCTTGAAAACGGAACTAATTGCATGTCTGAAAAAAGAACCTATACATGTTTGCTTAGGCTGCAGAAGACATGCCAGGGATTGACATCAACATAACATGTCACAAACTCAACGTCGACCCAACTTTTAAACCCATGAAACAAAAAAAGACAAAAGCTGGAACCAGAACGCGCCACAGCAGTCAACGATGAGGTCGATTGACAGGAGGGCTTTATGTATTTCAATGCAAACTCTATCAAATTAACCCTAAGAACTACTCTTGCCAAGAGAGGTCAAATTGTAGTATTTAGTTATCGAATCCACAGGGAGCGTGGGCACACAATAAACTCAATACTGTCGCGATTAAGCTAGGCAAATAGATTAATAAGCAATTAATAAACTATAGCAGATAATTGATTGATTGGTAAGTAAACAATAATAATAAATAGCTAGATCTAGGGTTTCGGGCAAGTGGATTATAGAGGATAGAAGCTAACGGTATTAATCATAGAACTCGATATCTAATGTAAAAGACGAACAGCTCTCGCTGCAAGTCTAATCTATTGACTAATTTCGATGTCTCAGCTCTCGCTTGTTGACATGGAATGACCGTCGATCGATGGCAACAATCCTGCATCGATCGATGGTCTCTTGAGTCAAGCTTTATGACCTAATTCGATAATTTCACTAAATTAACTAAAGCAACTCTCGTTTGTTTCTAGCAACCTATCTCAACAAGATTAATTCAGGTAGTAGACCATGGTCTCGCTTGCGCCTAACTATCCTATGATCAGGGTTCTAGTTAGCTACTCTAGAATTAAAGCAAAAAACACAATTTTATTGATAGATCTAATAATCACCCTAGCAATTCTATTGTTTGGCTAATCCATCAATACCATTAATAAACCCTAAACCTAACAAGAAATCTACTCAGACATTGATATATATAATATAAAACCAAAGGAGTTCCCGGAGGAATCTGAAGGATTTCCTCCCTTCTCGCCTAACCTTAGAACAATGAATAAAAGAAAGCTTGGTGCCTAAACAATAATATAGAAACGCATAAATAGGGTTTAAAGTCATGCAACGGTATTCTGATAATTTGTGATGGCTTCTGGGCTTAAGTCGGCCATAAAAAATTCGGGTTTGTCTTCTGCGATCACTGTCGATCGACACCAAGGCTGTGTCGTCGATCGACACTCATTCATCTTCTCTATAGCTTCCTCTCGCTAGGCAGACAGACCACTCTTCTGTAAATCGGGCATAACTTTAGATCTAGCCGTCAGATGGACGTCAAACCAGTGGCATTGTAAATCTAAGTAAAATATATATCCTATGTCAAAGTCTAAGCTTAATCTCATTGTGGGAAGATCTCCATATATAGATCGACGGTCATTGCGTGTCAACGAGAGAGAGCTGAGACATCGGACTTAGTCAATAGATTAGACACGCAGCGAGAGATGGTCGTCTTTTACAATAGATATCGAGTTCTATGATCAATACCCTTAGCTTCTATCCTCTATAATCCACTTGTCTGAAACCCTGGATCTAGCTATTTATTGTTATTTTTTATTTACCAATCAATCAATTATCTCCTATTTTTTATTTATTACTTATTAATATATATGCCTAGCTTAATCGCGACTGTATTGCTTTTATTGTCTGCCCACGCTCCATGTGGATTCGATCCCTAAATAGTACAATTTGACCTCTCTTGGCAAGAGTAGTTTGTAGGGTTAATTTGATACAGTTTGCATTGAAATATATAAAAACCCTCCTGTCAAATTTGGCGCCGTTTATGTGGATCGAACCCGGGTCACCCGCGTGACAGGCGGGAATACTTACCACAAATATATATGTACTTGAAACACAAGAAAAAAAATTTCTGTAAGTAAACTAAAAAATAAAAAAACCCTCCTGCCAAATTTGGCACCGTTTCCGGGGAGCGAGGATTCGTCATTAGACTCAATTTGTTTGATATAGTTGAGTTATTTTTCTATATTAGTTTACTTAGATAAAAAAATTCTTATGTTTCAGGTACACACATATTAGTACCAAGATGCAATGAGGAGAGGATTTATGGGTTCTTCAAAAAAGGAACATGCTGATTCGCGCACGATCCATAAGTCTACGAGGGCAGTCGGCACCCTCCAAGCAGTTATCGCTAGCAAAGAGAAGCGAGCATCAATCGACACCAATACTTCCCCGTTGACCGATACTGACATCATGACATCGATCGACGCCCACAAGTCGCCATCAATCGATCTATTTGCGGGAAGACAAAGAAAGACAAGGTACCAATACTGAGTTTTGACAAGAATGGTATCTTAAGAGACGAAGAATGTCGTCCTCGCAACAGTATAGGACAATTGATTACTGCACAGGGTGTTGTGATCCCTGTTGTCATTGCTGTTGCTGAGGTGAATGATTTCGGGATGAGCATTGAATGGTACTATTGGTTAGCTCAGTACCCCTTTCAAGGAATTCCTCGTGAAAATCCCAAAGACCACATCGAAAAACTCGAGAAACTAGTCTTAGAGACCGAGTGACATGGAATAGCTAAAGATCACATACTCTGCAAGATGTTCCCATATTCCTTATCCGCTGATGCATTTAGATGGTTCAATTGACTGCAGAAGGGATCTCTAGCAGATTGGGATGACATTAAAAGAATATTCCTCTACAAATTTCTCACTGATGCTGCAGACTCAACACTGGAGAGCACCAATGTATCTAGTTGTTATCATGCTCCAGATGGAGAGAGAGAAATCACCATGAGAGATCTTTTGGAACTCAAAAATCTATTGGATCTAGAAGATATGGATCAAGTTTACTTGAGGCTGTGATTGCATAACGGAGGTCAGATACCCAGATTGACTCGTGAACCCCCTAGTGGTCATAAATAAAAACAGAAAGTGGCGAGATTGCGTTGATTTCACGATCTCAACAAGGCATGACGTAAAGATAGCTTCCCATTGCCACACATTGATCACATGGTAAAAGCAATGGCATGGAACGAAATACTATCTTTCATGGACGCTTTCGCGGGATATAACCAAATCATGATGAATCACATCGCCCACCCGCAGGAATGATGATTGGGAGAAAACTCCATTCATCACAGATCGCGGCACATATTGTTACAAAGTAATGCCTTTTGGTCTCAAAAAGCAGGTGCAATATACCAACGACTTGTAAACCGTATGTTCTCTGAACAACTCGGAAAAACTATGGAATTTTACATCGATTATATGCTCAAAGGATGCGATCACATCGCCCACCCGCAGGAATGTTTCGAAAGATTAAACCTGCATAACATGAAACTAAACCCGGCCAAATGCAGATTCGTAGTGGCATCAAGGGAGTTCCTCGGGTATTTAGTCATGTATCATGGAATCAAAGCAAACCCAAAACAAATCAATGCGCTGATCGAAATGGCCTCCCCGAGGAAAAATAAGAAGTACAAAGGTTAACAGGGAGAGTCGCAGCGTTTATTCGCTTCATCTCGCGATCTACAGACAAATGCTTACCCTTTTACGACACTTTGAAAGGGAACAAAAAATTCGGGTGGTTCGAGAAATGCGAAAAATCTTTCCAACATTAAAGCATTACCTAACCACTCCCCAGTGCTTATGAAACCCGTCGAAGGGGAGCCTTTGTTTCTGTACATCACAGTATCCACGACGGCTGTAAGCGGCGTTCGGATCAGAAAAGAATGGGACAAGCAAAAACCGATTTTTTACGTAAGTAAAACCTTGCCGGATGCTGAGACACGGTACCCTCTAATGGAAAAGCTGGCACTCACTGTCGTGATGGCGACACGGAAATTGAGAGCATACTTCCAGTCGCACGCAATCATAGTCCTCACCTTGTACCTGTTACGACAATCTTGCACAGTCCCAGTCAATCAAGGAGGCTAGTAAAGTGGGCAGTTCAAACTAAGTTAATACGATATCGAGTATACAAAAGAAGTTCAAGATCTTCTCTCATACGGTCTTCATAACATGCGGCCATGGGCTTTTTGTGCAATTTCTGAAACTTCTGGGAAATTCTTGTAATTTCCTCAAATTATCATTAAACCCTCGGACAGCTGGAATGTTGATCGACACACATGGTTCAGTGTCAATCGATGCTCATCGTAAGAACAGGCTCCAACTTCAAGTTTTCAGGAGAGCCTCTCGAAATCTCTAAAATGATCCATAAGCTCCAATGTTGTCCAATAAGTACCTAGACCTGAAAAGACCCTAAACAACTCCAAATGCATTAAAAACTCTAAAATATACTTATATCATAGGTGAAAACAGGTAAAACCCATGACATATAATCTTCAGACACTTTTGTTGGTTCTTTCTTTTTAACTATCCCACTAGTTTCCTGTATGTGATGACTCATTGATCTAAGCCATATACATTCTTGACATGCATCGTGAAGCGCAAAGTTTCTGAACGATTCTAAGAAGTTTCAACAAGAATTTGCCTCTAGATATGCCAAGAGATCGCCATTCCACCAAGCTTTATGAGGATCTGATAAGTATCTTGCATCTACAAAACTAACCATACCAATCTCGGGGGTCTCTAGGATAAATCAAGTGTACCTTGTAGATAACGAATATATGCTTTATTTCATTCTGATACTTGCGACTAGGAGAAGAACCATATATTGCAAGTAAGTTAATAGCAAAGCAATATCAAGTATAATATAATTTCTAAGATATAAAAGCCCACCGATGATACTCATACAAGGTACTTCATAACATAATATTTCTTCTCTATCTTCACAGGGTCTAAAAAGACATTTTCCAATATTGAGAGATATATTTAACATTGGAGTACTCAAAGGAGTCGCTTTACTCATATAAAAGAGTTTCACTAACTTTTTCGTATAATTTAATTGATGCACAAATATTCGTTTTCAGAAATGATCTATCATATCAGGAGCCCAAGACAAAACTTTATATTTCCGAGATCTTCATTTCAGACTCTTCTTTCATATTAGTTTGTACATCTTCAACCTCCTTTCGAGTTCCAATTATGTTCAGGTCACCTACATATACAATATTGATTACGAAGCCAGATGATGATTTCTTAACAAAAAACGCATGGACATATCGCATTATTCACATATCCCATTCTCAATAGATATTCACTTAAGCGATTGTATGCATTACAAGATTTTTAGATGCCGCAAGACTCATCAAAAATCTGGATGTAATTGGATCTATTACCGAAGAATACGTTTCTTCAAAATCAATTCCCAATCTCTGAGAAAACCTTGGACAACGAGTTGGGCTTTATATCGTGCTATCTCATTTACCTTTCTCACGTATACCCACTTGTAACAATTGGATTTACGTTCTCAAGTGTTATGACTATGGGTCCAAAGACATTTATTTTATTTAGGGAGAGTAATTCAATTTGTATGTCCATCTTCCACATCTCCGAGTCATGTCTTTTCTGACATTCTAAAATTAACCTTGGATCTGGATCATCACGTTCATGATCTGTTTCTTTGAACCCAAAAATAGAACATTCCATTAACATCTATTATCTTATCTCTCGTTGATAACGTATCATCTCAAGCATAGTTGATGGAAATCTTATATTTTTCTGTTCCCTTTTTGTAATCTGAATCATTTTCTGTATTTTGTTCTTCTTGAACCTTTTCACTTATGTCTTCTTTTAGGCATATTAATTAATATGTTCTTGTGAAACCTTTTTACTTTGCTCTACCAATTTCTTTTTCTTTTGCGAAATTTGATCTTTGGAACCTGCTAGTCTCCCCCCTCTTTAACTGAACGCAGGCTTCATTTATTTTTGTTCTAGTCAGTTTGTTCTTAATGAATAAAGACTCTTGTTGTAACTGTGAGAACGAAAATTCGGACTGACGATTTCCGCAAAATAAGGAAAGTCAATTAACTCTAAGTTTCCAAGAGGTCCCGGATTTCTGTTAGGTCAAACGTCAAGCAACCAGACAATAAAAATTGACGAAGTAAATAATCGAATAATTGAGAAAGCAAAGAAGGTCTTATTCCTAATCCGTGAATCAGCGTTACAACAGGTAAAGCCCTGGCCGTTAGAGCTGCCGACGAGTTCCCTATTTCTAACTACCTAAGACTTTGTTAACTTAGTTGAGTCGCAGCTCGAGAATAGAAAACGGAAAATTACCTAAATCGCTCTAAGTGCTGAGTCTTTTGCCGTGTGTTTTTCGTCCCTCTCACTCTCTATCTCGGTCCTACTTATATAATCCTCTCGAGGTGGTTCCCTCTTTCCCGAATCGTGGTTATCGTTTTGTGGAAATATTCCATTTTTCCTTAATCTTTCAAGATTATCCCTTGAAACTTGACATTTATCTTCTGAAATGACATTTATCCTCCGGACTTTACATTATCTTCTCCTGCGAATATTAGGTAACCTGTCATAATATACTTGGGGGTGAATCCTATCTAAAATGGTAAGTGGGCCCTTAGCCGTGTCTTAGACCTCTTTGGGCCGTTTTCTGACTTTAAACGTTTTTATGATCTTTCTTCGGAAAAACCCTCTGTACAACGTTGGTTTTGTAAATAATTAACATTGTTCGTATAGTTAAGACAACGTTGGTGTTAAGTCAAACATTGCCGTTTTATACGAATAATTTGAACTCATACGAGAAAACGAGTCTTTCCCGTTTTTATTGTAACGTCTCAACGGTAACTCCAATAAAGACGAAACGAGAGGTTGTGTGATCGATGTTCGAAAGAAGTATTGATCGAGACCAAGACGGATGGTATTGATTCAACTCGCCTGATGCTTGAATCAGTCGTGGATGATCCAACTTCCCTGATGGCGAATTGGACCGGTCGATCCAACTCGCCTAATGGCGAGTTAGATGTTGTACATACAACTCACCATCAGGCGAGATGGATTGGTTGGTCCAACTCACCATCAGGCCTGTTAGACTGGTTGTCCCAAGTCGCGTGATGGTGAGTTGAATGTGGTGCATCCAACTCGCCTAATGGCGAGTTGGATATAGTGCAGCCCACTGGCCATCAGGCGAGTTGGAATGGTCGCTCCAACTCTCCTGATGGCGAGTTGGATGTGGGTGTCCAACTTGATATTTTTCGTGTTTCCAGCACGGTCATTGTTTCGAGGTTTTTAATCAGGATCTTTCCTAGAATTACTTCGAGAAGGTTTTCCTTAAGAGTTGTGATCCTAGACATTGATTTCGAGATTATGTTTTTGACCCCAACAGTTAGCCCCCCCAACTCGTAAGCTTCGGGCGATTCTTGCTAGCGAGTGATGGTGTTAATCGGAATCTACGACTAGGAGTGACTTTTCCCGAAAGATTTTTGTCGATTATTATTTTAATGCAGAGAATTATCTCGCCCTTACTTTCTTATAAGTATTGGACTCTCATTCTTCATTCACTCTATATCCTCTCAACTTTCTAAATTTTTCTCTGCCTTCTTCAAAATTCTCCCCGCAAAGATGACTTCTTCCCACAACTGCCAGAAGAGCTGTGACGCCGAGATGAGCAAGGCCCTTCATGAGAGCACGTCAAATTCTCCTGTCCCTGAAGCTGTTCCAGCTCATATTGCGGAATTCCTTTCTTTTTAGGATGAGATGGATCGCAATGACGCCGAGGGAGTCGTCGGTCCGACACATGTTGTTTCGCCTAATCTTCTTGTTACGGCTGATGCCCTGGCTTCCCCGGTCGAGGAACCGTCCTTGCATCACACTGTCCCTAATGGAGGGGCGACCATTACGTATGTACACGCCTATGAGGCCGTGTCCCAAACGTCAGATTCGTATACGACCCGGATTCATGTCGCTGATTTCGACCCGGCTCCTGAATTGATGCCTCCTCCTCCTGCCAAGAGGGAGATTGTTCTAGGACTGCGCGCTCCCAGCACCACTCTGATTACTGCTTCGTGGGGTCGCAAAAGACCGTGCGCTAATCTCGATGCGGCTAAGAAGGGGAGGTGTACCAAGGGCGTCGAGGCTGGTCCTCTATCATCAGGGGCATCAGGTTTGATTCTGATGCCATAACATCGTGCCAAGGTTTGTCTCAAGAGCGTTTCTTCGTAAATATGTGGTTGTTCTCTGATTGTCATCTTGTTTCCGCAGCGTATGTCTTTGATCGATGAGATGATTAGTGACTGTGGATCAGAGGTTGAACGTCTTATGAAAGAGTTGGCGGAATCGAAGGATAAGTCGTCCCAACTTGAGGCAAAGTTGAAAGTTACCGAGGATTCTCATTCTCTAGAAATATCTCAGTTCGAGGCTCGGATTGGTGATATCGAGCTAGGCCTTTGGAAGACTGCGAGTTCTTTGCTCAAGGCTAAAAAGGCCACGATGACTAAGGCTTCAGAGGTGGGTCGACTTCAGCGACATCTTCAGAGTGGAGAGGGGTCTACAAGTTTGGGATTGAAAAAGTTAAAGACGCTCTCCGTACCGAGTTTCATACTCATTTGGGAAGGATCTCCAATTCTCTTGAATCCCTGATAATGGTTCATAACCAAGACCTAGCTTTGGCATCCATCGAAAGAGGGATGGACGCGATCCGTCTACTTCAGGGTGACGTACCCCCATCTATGCGGTCTGAGGAGGCTAAGTTCTTTGCTCGCAAAGAGGAGCTGGTGAATGTAGAGGGTGACTTTGATTTGATCTTCGCCGGCCTGAATTTCGAGTGTAACATTCCGTCATGTTCAGATGACCCAGAGAGGCAAGATTTTGTGGTCGTAGAAGGCGGAGACGATATGGCCGCGAATTTGGACGAGGTGGTGGGCGAAGGTGATGTTCCGTGTTTGGAGGACAAGTGAGGTTGTAGTCACGTTCGAGACTTTTGTCGTATCTTTATGTTATGGTTTATGTTTGTTCCGGCCATGTGTGGCTGTTATTTTCATTATGGGACTGGCGAATGCGTTCGAATCCCTGCTGCTTTGCGGCTTTTAAATGAATTTCATTTTTCTTTTTAATAGCATATGATTGTAGAGGGAGACTACGATTTGCCATATTGTACCTGACCCCTGGGTGAATTGCTATATTTGTGGTCTGTTTCGAGGGTTTTTCGTGAAACTCGACTTTACGAGATCCCTGAGGACGTCCAAATATAAGCAATAAGACATATTTTGGGATCTCGTATCGATTTAATACTAAGCCTAGAGATGTTAGAGACCAGTGTGCTGGGTTTAGGGTTAGACCTAGGCCTAATAATGGCTTAGGGGATGCGATGACTACTTCGGCTTACGTTTCCGGTTTCGTTTTCGACCAGATTCTGTACCGATTTAAAGTCCGCGATAGGTTCTCGGCTTATACTACTCGTCTGGTAGGAATCGAGCATCTCTCCAAAGAAAATTTTTAAGTTGTCTGGAAGTGTTGACTGAAATTTTGGATTTATTTTATGGCGCTATTATCCTTGTGTCGGATGTATGAGAGCTATCTCCATGAGAAGGCTTAGTCTGTTTAGGAGATTGTGAGTTTTTTTGTGTTCAGCAACAAACATAATGGTATATATTTACCATTTTTGAGTCTTTGCGAAGGATACATGTTTGAGAAGATGTTTTTTCGAGGATGTTTTTATCGAAAAACGGTTCTTCAGGCATCGCGGTGCTAAAGATTGGTTTTTATTTTGTATGCCGCGTTTCGTGCTTGAAATTCTTGCGGGCTTGACGTGTTGCGTGAGTGCGACCGTCGGTTCTTGCTTTGGTTTTCATTTTTTCTAAAGCAAGGCAAGTTATAAGGTCAACCGTATTTCACTTTTCTTATTGTTGGAAAAGTTTCGAAAATATCGAGTATATGAGTGAATATTTCGAATTTGGGAGTATACGGGTATACGTGTACGTACCCACTCCTCCCTTTTTAGAGGGGGACAGCTGAACTCGTCTTGTGGCGAATTGCCTACGTACCCCTTTTCGGGGATCAAGTCGTCTCGTAGTTCAGATGGTTGTGGTGCGATATTTTAGTGGTAATATTTTTTGAGCGCGTTCCAAGTTCTTGGAATTTTGACGCCCAGCATGTTAGCGATTTTTGGACGACCTTTATGACTTTATAAGGTCCTTCTGAGTTCTTTCCAAGTTTTCCCGCGTTTAGTTCAGCGGTGTTTTGGAAAATTTTGTGTAAGACTAGATCGCCTTCGCTGAACCTGCGACTTCGAACCTTTGAGTTGTAGTATTTCGCGGCAGCTTTCTGGTAATTCTTGATTCGTATGAGCGCTTGGTCCCGAAGCTCATTGATGAGGTCGAGATCATCTAGTAGCATTGAGCTGTTAAGGATTTCCCGTTCGGGAAGCAGCCTCCTCTATACTCCGGGAAATTCGACTTCGGCTGGGATCATGCATTCTGTCCCATAGACGAGGGCTAAGGGAGTTTCTTTCGTCGCCCGTCTTGGTGTATTTCAGTGGGACCAAAGGACTCCATCGATTTCCTCTGCCCAGCGGTCTTTTTTGGCGTCTAAACATTTCTTGAGGCTGTTTAGAAAAATTTGGTTGATGGTTTTGGCCTGGCCGTTCCCCTGCGGGTATCTGGGAGTCGATTTGGTCAATCGTATCTTTCATTTTTTCCAAAACGCTTCAAATCTAATTGACAGAAACTGAGACCCATTGTCAGTTACGATCTCATATGGGACTCCATGTCTGCAGGTGATATTTTTCCACACAAAGCTTTCGACTTGAGCGTCTTTAATGCTTGCGTAGGATTCTGCTTCCACCCACTTTGAGAAAAAAATCTGGTAGGGCCAGCAGAAATATTTTTTGCTTTGAGTTATGCAAGGGACGACGATGTCTACTGATCACCGCATGAATGGATAGGGCGACAAAATGGAAGAGAGGATCCCTGTGGGCTGGTGGATTGTGGGCGCATGTCTAAGGCATTTTTTGCATTTCCGCGCAACTTTTTCGGCAATCCTGAACCATTGTTGGCCAATAGTGACCGTGGGTTTTATCTTAATTTCGAGGGATCTTCCGCCGGAGTGATTACCGCAAGAACCAGAGTGGACTTCTTCCATGATCTTTTGAGCTTTTTCCCTTTCTATGCATGTCATGAGCAGTCCAGAGAGTCTCCATTTGTAGAGCTCCCCATCCATTAAGACGTTTTGTGCGGCCTGGGCTTTAATTTTCCGGGCCGTTCACTTTTATGTAGGAAGTATTCCGTCAACGATGTACGCTTGGATTGTTTCTAACCACGGTTTGTCGCAGCTGTATATGGATCGTTCTATGTTCCCTTCAGGATGGTCGTTGAGCTTGGGTGTTCAATGAATTTGACGGGAATTGCTCGTCTAAGTCCTGGATCAGAGCTTAATGCCAGGGCTGCCAAAGCATCGGCCGGTGCATTTTCTGCACGGGAATCTGCGTGAGTGCGAATTGGTTGAAACCCTGGGCAAGATCTCCGAATAATTTCAGGTAGGAGTCCATTCTTTCATTGTTTGAGTCATGAAAGACCAATCGTAGGGATTGTTCCAACACTCCTCCGGTCGGTGAGGTTAGCAAAATCCCGACTCTCGTTCCTTGTTTCGACGAGGATCCATCGACGTGGAGATCCCAGGTTGAATTTGGTTCTTGGTTTATTGCGCCCTCCATTGGGAGCTCAACCAAGAAACCAGCAAGCACTTGCGACTTGGCGCTCGTTCTTGTTCGATACTTGATGTCATATTCACTTAGACCAACTGCCCTTTTTGTTAATCTTCCTGATTGACTGGGCTATCTAGAATTGTTCGGAGCAGGAATGTGGTGAGGATTACAATTGTGTGCGACTGGAAATATGGTCTCAACTTCCGTTTCGCCATTGCTACTGCAAGGGCTAATTTTTCCATTAGCGGGTATCGTGTTTCGGCGTCCAACAAGGTTTTACTTACGTAAAAAATGGTCTCTATTCTCCACGTTCCTCTCTGATGAGGACGCCAGTTATGGCTGTTACGGATACCGCGATGCATAGGAATAATGTTTCTCATTCCAATGGTTTGGCGATTACCGGAGGAGTGATCAAGTAATGTTTTAACTGTTTGAAAGCTTTCCACATTCTTCGGACCACCCAATTTTTTTTGTTTCCTTTCAAAGTATCGTTAAATGGGAGACACTTATCGGTTGATCGAGATATAAAGCGGTTGAGTGCCGCGACTCTTCCGGTTAACATCTGTACTTCTTGTTTCACTCTCAGGGAGGCCATTTTGATCAATGCGTTGATTTTTTTAGGATTTGCTTCGATCCCCTAGATCTGTCACGAGATATCCGAGGTATTCCCCTGATGCAACATAAAACCTGCAATTCACGGGGTTTAGCTTCATGTTATCCAGGTTTAACTCGCAAAGCATTCTTGTAAATGGATGACATGGTATTTTCCTTCGAGAGACTTCACGAGCATATTGTTGATGTAAACCTCCTTATTTTTTCTGAGTTGTTTGGAAAACATACGGTTAACGAGTCGTTCATAGGTGGCCCCTGCGTTTTTCAGAACGAACAACATTACCTTGTAGCAATATGTGCTGCGATCTGTGATGAACGCAGTTTTCTCGCGATCGTCTAGATTCATCATGATCTGATTATAACTTGAAAAGGCATCCATGAAGGATATGAGATCTTTTCCGGTAGTTGCTTCTACTAGACGATCGATGTGCGGCAGTGGAAAGCTGTCCTTCGGACAAGCTTTGTTGAGGTCAGTAAAGTCGATGCAGACTCGCCACTTTCCGTTTTTCTTTTTGACGACAACGGGGTTATTGAGCCAATCTGTGTATCTGACCTCCGTTATTGAGCCCACCTTGAGTAGTTTCTCAACATCCTCGTTGACTGCACTGGACCATTCGGGTCCCAGCTTCTGCCTTCTTTGTTTGACGGGTTTAAAAGTCGGGTCGACGTTGACTTCATGACATGTTACGTTGATGTCAATCCCTGGCATGTCTTCTGCAGCCCAAGCGAATGTGTGAAGGTTCTTTTTCAAGCAGGCAACGAGCTCTGTTTTAAGGGGTTCACAGAGGTTAACACCGATTTCATCCAAGGAGTGCCTACGATCGCGTTGTATGATGTGGGTCGATCGATGACTTGAAAGTCCACAATTTTTATTATTCTCCCGACCTTAAACTGTGAGGTTAATTGTTCCATGAGTCATAGTAGTCTCCTTCGAGAGTTCTACTAGTGGGCTTGGATTTTCCACGATTTCGGAGAGGTTGATTTCCATTCTCTCGAGGGTGTTTTTGAAGATGATATAACCGAGCTTCCTGTGTTGGCTAATATCCTTGTGACATTGATATCTTGGATCGTCAACTCGATGGCAAGGAGATCGTTGCGAGGTTAGGCATGATCGGTTGTTGTTCTTTCCTTGAAGGGGATGATGTCACTGCCTGTTAGGTTAGGCATATCGTTTCTTAATCGTTCAGAGATATTTAGGTTAGAGAATTCAAACACCCTCCTTCTATCGACAAACTGTGGGAACCGAAATTCTCACTGTCGATTTCCGAAAAATAAGGAGAGTCAAGTAACCCTAAATTTCCCAGAGGTCCCAGACTTCTATTAAGCCAAACGTCAAGCAATCCAACAACAAAAGCTGACGAAGTAAATAATCAAATAATTGAGAAAGCAAAGAAGGTCTTATTCTGAATCCGTGAATGAGCGTTACAACAGGTAAAGCATTGGCCATGAGATCTGTCGACGAATTCCCTAGTTCTAACTACCTAAGACTTTGTTAACCTAGTTGAGTTGCAGCTCGAGAATAGAAAACGAAAAATTGCCTAAATCGCTCTAAGTGTTGAGTATTTTGCTCTGTGTTTTTCATCCCTCTCATTCTCTGTCTTGGTGATCTTATATACTGCTCTTCAGGCGGTTCCCTCTTTCGCGAATCGCGGTTATCATCTTGCGGAAATATTTCATTTTTCCTCGATCTTCTGAGATTATCCCTTGAAACTTGACACTTATCTTATAAACTTGACATTTATCCTCCAGACTTGACATTTATCTTCTCCTGCGAATATTAGCTAACCCGTTATAATAACCTTGGGCTCAATCCTATCTAATATCGTAAGTTGGTCCTTAGCCGTGTCTTAGACCTCTTCGAGCCGTTTTCCGACTTTAAACGTTTTTACGTTGGTTTTGTAAATAATTAAAATTATTTGTATTGTTAAGAAAAATTTGGTGTTAAGTCAATCGTTGCCGTTTTATACGAATCATTTGAACTCATACGAGAAAACGAGTCTTTCTGGTTTTTAACGTAATGTCTCAACGGTAACTCCAATAAAGACAAAACGAGGGATTGTGTGATCGAGGTCCGAAAGAAGTATTGATTAGGACCAAGACGGATGGTATTGATCTAACTCGCCTGATGGTTGAATTAGGCGTGGTTAATCCAACTTATCTGATGGCGAATAAGAACGGTCGATCCAACTCGCCTGATGGCGAGTTAGATGTGGTGCATTCAACTCACCATCAGAGGAGTTGGATGTGGTGCATCCAACTTTCCATCAGACGAGTTGGATATAGTGCATCCAACTCGCCATGGCAAGTTGGATATAATGCATCAAACTCGCCATGGCGAGTTGGACAGGTCGATCGAACTCACCTGATGGCGAGTTGGATGTGGTGTGTCCAACTTGATATTGTTCGTGTTTCCAGCATGGCCGTTGTTCTGGGGTTTTTACTCAGGATCTTCCTAGAATTACTTCGAGAAGGTTTTCCATAAGAGATGTGATCATAGCCGTTGATTTCGAGATTAGCGTTTTTGAACCCAACAATAACATTATCTAGTATATATTATTTCCTTACCCTTCTTGTGTATGTCAATGTATCTGGTTAATAGTTTGCAAAATTTTGGAAATGTACAATTTTCTAAAATTTTAGCTGTAGTTGATTCGTAAGGGGATCAAAGTGAAACAACAACAGTGTACACCATGTAATCACTTTAGGAATTTCTCTAAATCCTCCCCCTAATGCTAGAAATTCATCCTCATTAAAATAGGAATTGACAAACTGTGTCGTAAGCATATCAACAGTTATCGGTTCAAGATACCTTATTATACTTGGTGACATATAACCCACATATATTCCCAATCACCTTTGTAGGCCCATTTTTTCTTAGTGGCTGAGCTATCTGATATGGTCAAATTAACCTTCAAGCTACTCTTTCAAATAAGAGGTTCGATTTAGTACTTTATGATCGAATCCACATGGACTCTATCTTTCACACAATAGATTTGAGTTTCAGATCAAGCAATAATAAAACAGTAAACAATAAACAAAGCAATAAATAGATGGAACGGTTGTAAACAATAAGGATGATAAGCTAGATTTAGGGATTTATTAGTCAAGAGATTCAGTACACAAATAAAACATGCTAAAGGTTTATTTCGGTTCAATTCTATAAATCGAATTTAATAAGCAAGTAATCCAGCTTTCACATGAAATTAATAATGTGATTCCAACTCCCGTATGCGAATTCAGGAAGAGTATCGATTGATACCAATGGTTGAGTGTCAATAACCACTTCTTTAGACAAGCATTAACGTACAGATTGATAATGTTTGACTAAACCCTAGACCAGCTGTCGTATGCGCCTAGGTATCTAACCCAACAGAGTTCAGGTTCCGTTAATTGATTGCACTCTCGTGCCTGTCAGTTGTCCTATGTTCTAGGTTCAAATACTCAGTCCCACTCTCATGTTTTTTCAACTACTCTAGATCTTAGTATTTCATTCTACCTTTGTGTAGAAATCAGTAAGCAACCCTAGAAATCTTATGATTATCAGTTTGACATTAACAACATGAAATCCCTAGACCTAACATGAGAATTACTCAGAAATATAAGCAATAACACAAATCATAGTCTAAATAAATAATCGGTAAAAAAATAAATGATAAGACAAAAGGAGTTCCAATAAATCTCTAAAGGAGAACTGATTTTCTCTCTAAACATAAAACAATGAATAAAAGAAAGTGTATAAAGCGTAGCCGTCAACGATGGCTTAGAAAACTATAAAAGCAAGGTATAAAATCGGCCAAGGGCATTCTGGTAACTTGTGGTTACTTATGAGCCTTAGTCAGTCATGAAATAGACTCGGCCCGTCGTCTGGCATCACTGTCTATCGACACCAAGAGGTCTGTGTTGATAGACACTCCATCTAAATCTCGACAGTTTCCTCTCGTGAGGCAGACGCACCACTCTTCAGTAAAACATGCATAACTGTAGATCTAACCATCAGCTGAACCTCAAATCGGTGGCATTGGAAATATAACTCAAATTTATATCTTGTCTCAACATATGAGCTCAATCTCACAGTGGGAAGGTATCCATCCATAATTAAACTTCTGACGCATCTTTACAGTTCTACACCTCAAAAAGCTCCAAAATCTCCAAAATTCTCCAAAAAGTGCCTGAACATGAAAACATTCTAAACAGATTTCAAACACATAAAATAGACTCTAATAAGGACTTATAATATGGCCTAAAAGTGGTAAATTTCATGGTTTATCAACTCCCCAAGATTTATCCCTTTGCTTATCCTCAAGCATAGAATATCACTAATCTGTAAAAGAGCTTTGAAATCGCAGGGACACACAATTTGTTAAACTCACAACAATAACCTCTGCAATGTTGCAGCCAGATAAAATCAATTCCAACTTAAGAGGTACTTTATATACCTTATCCTAGCTTATAACCCATACCCATCTAGCCAATAACTTAGCTAATATTGTCTTACTAACCCTTTTACTAACCTCATTTCTTACAAACAAGCTTTACCTTTGAAATATCAGTCAAGCGACACATGGACTCTTAGTCAAACAAGTATCTGAACACACAAGCAACCTTCTTTTATCCCTTTTCTCTCTCTCTTCTCACTTCTCTCAGTCAATGTCTCCCTTCTTTTAAGGATATCATTTTCTTGACTGAGATATTTATATGCTTGATATTATCATGGAAAGCACAAGCAAATGGAATCATGAACCTGATCATGGAGAGATCATAGCTAATGAAGAACATGCAAAAGAGGAGTGTTTGAGACGAAAAGAAGATATTATCATCAAAGGCACCTTATACATCATTCAAGCTACCCCCATTCTCAAGCTGATCAACAATTAGAGAAGTAGCTTATTGTGTGCACTTTTTCCCTATCTTTGGTTTTGTCCAACTAGGTTGTCCAAAGACAGGTGGTTGACGAGGCCATAAGTTACTTATCCTATCACCTAGTTGTTGATCCTGGTCCAGACAAGAACTAAAAACCTTACGTTATGTTTTAGTCTATGTTTTCATTATGTCTCTTTGTATTTTCAAAATGGAGACTTTGGCTTTATGTCTGTTGTGTTTTCCGAGACCTTGTTCATGTACAAGATTCTCCCTTTATATTCTGGTATAAACTCTCTTCTAATATATCTAATATTTTCATCAAAAACTTGTTTCCTTTCTTCCACTTCGCTGTTGAGATTGTATGAGAATTCTGGTGTGAGATATCAAGAGATCAAGGGTTTCTTATTTGGTGTGTCATATCCGAATCAGAAGCCTAGGAGTATCAAGAGATCCACCCATACCTCTTGTGTCACCATTCGAACCACTTCCTTTGAGAAACTCGAGTCTCTTGATTCGTTTCCGCAAAGAATTATCCCAACTCATCTAGAGAGCATTCCAGGATCTTATTATTTGGCATCAGAGCAACTATGGAATGGAAGTGTTCATCATCTTTCTCTTACTTCGTTTTTATTTCTGTTTAAGATTGAAAGTGGCTGACTTGTTTCTGATTAGGGTTTATTGTGTTCGATCTGTTTTGATAAATCTTTTCATCTTTAGATCATTTTTTTGCTTGCTGATAGGATTATCAAAACTGCCTTGTACCTTGAATCTGAATCGAAATTTGTTTTCCCTTTAGGTTTCTGGTTGAATTATTTTCGACCTGTTCTGTTTTGTTACCAATGTTTGTAAATCTGTATTGATAATCTCTTGGCCAAAAGAGTTCAGGGCTGTTTGAATCTGTTTCTGATCATTACTCTTGAATTGATTTCTAAAATTGCAAGAAAACTGATTCTGTGTTGTTTTCAGTGTTTCTTTTTTCTTATAAGGACTAGTTACTGCTGTGTGTTTTTGTTTGTTTCAGGAACCATGGCAGGAGATCAAAGAAGAGAAATCAACACTGCTCGAACTACTACTTTGCAGCAGATTATGAAATACAGAAAGGAAATGCAGCAGGGACATGACGAGCATATGCAGAAATGGATGAGGCAGAAATGGATGAGGCAGAAATCATCAATGAGAAATCAAAGCCTTGAGCCTAAACAACCAGATTTTGTTCAAAATAATTCAAGCAAGCAACAGTGGAATAGAGAAGACCACATAGAACTTCTCTCACTCCTAAATCAGTTTATCTTTGTTCTGATTATAAACCTGTTAATGATGTTCAACTTTATGCATTTGCAGGAAATAGAGAAGGTCATTATCTAGAATAGGAAAGAATCATGGACAAATGGCTGTGTCACAACAAATTTCTGAAGAAAGATAATTGTCTTATACAGTTACCACCCTCACGAGAAGTGCTTATAAGTTTTGGTTGCAAAAATAAGAACACTTGAAAGTTCACAAGGAGCCAACTGTCACCACTTGGGAGGAACTGAAAGTGACACTTATGAAAAACTATGCACTTAGGAAAAACTATGCACCCAAGAGCACCTCACCACAAAGGCCACAACTCTCCGACTGTGAGATCACTAAAACTACCGATGCTGATCAAACTAAGGTAAATGTTCTACTTCATCAACTTGTTTCAAATAATTCTCATTACATGATAACACATTTGTATTGTCCAAAACAAGCTGAAAAAGGTACAAATGAAAAGGAGAGATGTCCAGAAGCACCAATCTCATTAATCTACCTGAAAGAGGTGTTTGTACAATCAGCACTTGAAACAAGTGTAGAACCTGATCAAGTTTCAAAAGAGATAATAAGCACAGCTGAATCCATGCAACTCTTCTTGAAAGGTACCAGAATAAGTGAAACTAATAACCTTTTTCAATATTTGCATAAGTTTATAACAGGTCATAGTTTCCAGTGTAGTGTTTTTAATGTCTCTACTTCAAGTATAAGCACTTGTTATGTTCCATTAGTGCTCAAAAAGGAACATGTACAATGAAGAACTTTTAAGAACGAGCAGAAGGTACACTGGATTTCAAAGGAAAACCACCAGATTGGTATCAGTCACACTATCGCAAAGATCTTGAACCCGTGGCTGGAATTGGAGGTTTCACTAATGAAAAGGGTGAAGTGATTACTGGAGCAGGAAAAGAACCCATGATTTCTTTTCAAATTCAGAAGAAACCACCAGATAAACTTTGTCTACAGAAAACTCCAAAGTAACCAACCCGAGGTAATTTCTAGACTCAAAGAAACGCATGAAACCTGATTTGCTTTCTATTGGTACAGGTCAAACAGTCTTGAGTACTACACTTTTCGAAAAGAGGGGTTACAATGATCAGAATATCAAGAATAAATCCTTGGCAAAGTTGGAGTTGCAACAAGAAAACCTTGAAACTTTTCTAGCCGCTAGCTTTGAATATAGGAGTAGTCCGACAATCATATCTTACCAGCCAGAGAAATTAAGCAAAAGGATCAAATGCAATGGAAACACAACTCATCACGGTATCATGGCAAATTGGAGTCACTGCTAAAGCTTCTCAAGTCAAAGATTTATGGATTCTACAAACCGAGTGATCATATGCTTGTCTTATTTGGAACTTTATAAGTTTGAAAAACTTCAAGCTTTCATATTGTGACCACGGGAACAAGCTAAGGTAAGTATCTGTTTTGTCAATGATTCTTTTATCTCTGATTACACAGATATAATACTATTGTTCTTGTCAAAGGAACCAAGTATAGATTTGAGGAATGCTTTGAACCGCATTAGAGGAAGCTATAAGCGTGAGGAAAATAAGAGATTCAATCCACCTGATTTGGATCAGGACAAAAACCAAGACGTCACTTGCGTCATTATCTTCAAAGAAGCACCTCCAGATGTTGCATACAGGCCAAAACCGAGCAGAAAGGATTTAGACTATTGCTCTTACTCTATGATACATTTTTATATGCTAATTTATTATGTCTCAAAGAGTGTGAATCAGATACGAGTAAGGCATCAGGAAAGAGGATAACCAAACAGATCAGTCCCTTTTTATATAACCAAACGGATCAGAAATCATGCCTATCAACGAGGCTTCCAAGGTGTGTATTCTGAATTAAAACTTCAATGCTACTGACTTGGTCCCTTTTCTTGCAGAAGATCCAGATTTTAGGTCAAATCTTTCTGAAGAGGGAGGGGATGATATGATCATGGATAGCACAAGCGAATGGAATCATGAACCTGATCATGGAGAGCTCGTAGCTGATGAAGAACATGCAACAAAGGAGTGTTTGAGATGAAAAGAAGATAATATCATCAAAGACACCTTATCCACATTCAACCTACCCCATTCTCTAGCTGATCAACAATTAGGGAATTAGCTTATGTTTGCTCTTTTTCCCTATCCTATCACCTAGTTGTTGATCCCGGTCCAAACATGAAATAAAAACCTTATGTTATGTTTTAGTCTATGTTTTATTCAGTCTCTTTGCATTTTCAAAAAGGAGCCTTTGGCTTTATGCCTATTGTGTTTTCCGAGACATTGTGTATGTACAAGGTTATCCCTTTATATTCTGGTCGAAACTCTCTTCTAATCTATCCAACATTTTCATCAAAAACTTGTTTCCTTTCTTCTACTTCTCTGTCGAGATTGTATGAGAATTTTGGTGTGTAATATCCACAGATCAAGGGTTTCTTATTTGGTGTGTCATATCCAAATCAGAAGCCTAGGAGTATTAAGAGATCCATCCATACCTCTTGTGTCACCATTCAATCCACTGCCTTTGAGAAACTCGAGTCTCTTGATTCGTTTCTGCAAAGGGTTATCCCAACTCATCTGGAGAGCATCCTAGGATCGTATTAATGCTTCCATTAATCAAGCCCTAATGGTTTTTGCCACCAGATCTTGTTCACTTCTTTTTCACCTTTAATTTTTTTTCTAGAATTGTATAAATCAAGCTTTAATGGTTGTAGCCACCAAACTCTGTTCGGATTCTTTTAACTCTGAAGGGGAGAGATATGGGAACCACAAATACACACACTTTTACCTTTCAGACTTACAAGAGGAATCTGATCTAGTGTATACCAAGTCCCAAGAAAGCAGATTAAGTTCAAAATTAGGTTGGTGGTCATTTTTGGTTCCTTCAAATATCTTGACAAGTGTGGATATGACTAGAAAGCAATCCACTTTCTTATCTCTAGTACACTATGCACTCATTAAATCTAAGAATGGTACTATAGAGTGGTTAGATAATAAGTAAAAATTAAAACGATCATAATTTCCTCCGTGACTCTATAAAAACTTAATAAAAAAACATAAAGATAAGTTCAAAATAAAACACAATATCAATAACTACCTTCCTCAGATTGAAACAACATTGCCCCTATTGTTATACGGTCCAAGATTGGCAAGAAAATAAATCATAATTGTCGGGGTCAACAACGGTAATCTTGAAATCAACATCCAAGATTCCTAAGACTATCCTCCAAAGGAAACTCACTCCGAACAATCGTATAGAATTAGTTTCGGGATGGCGAAGAACCACATACACTGTCTAGTCTCCCATGGGCGACTATGCACAGAACATAGTCTAGTCGCGCATGGGCGACGACACACTCAACAATGTCTTGTCGCCCACGGGCGACTAGACACGTATACAATGTCTAATTGCCCATTGGCGACTAGAACACACCATCCTCATCATTCTCTATGTCCTATCTTTGCTAAGATGTCTCTTGTTACGTCTTGATTGGAGTTTCCATTAAAGTGTTATGATAAAAATAGTAAAACTTGTTTTCAAGCCAAAACTTCAATCGATCGTACAAAACAACAAATGTTAGCTTAAACACCAACATTTTCTTGATTACATGACTGGTTTATTATTTTTCGGAACCAACATCGTATACACGTATGAAGGATGATTTCTCCGAAGGATATCGTAAAAACATCTGAAATCACAAAACGGCCCGGAAGGATCCAAAATGCGATAAAGGCCCGCTTACAATTTTGGACGAGAAGGAACCCGATTGCAGAGGATCTACCAGATGTCCACGGAGGATGAATGGAAAAGAAGATGATTGTCAAGTTTCAGGACAATTTTTGAAAATCGAGAAGATAAGAAAGATTTATGTAGAAGGATAAACTCGAATCGGGAGCAGAAAAGGAAAGACGACCGATCATGGAGACTTATATAAAGAGGAGGCAAGACAAAGAGCAGTAGGATTCGAAAATTAGGTTTGGGGAGAAGTTATTTTTAGCCTTAGGATAACATAGGATCTAGGCGGCTAGGCTAGCGAGTTTGATACTTAGACGTTTAATTGTCCTTTTCTTTTGTTCTCCACTGTTGACGAATTTCCGTCCACCTTGTTTTTGGTGAATCTTTGTAACTCTACTTCGTCTCAATCAATAAAATGATCATGTGCTATATCTTTCGATATCTTTTTATTGTCTCTTTTGTATTCTTGTCTTTATGCAGGGAATCCGGTACCTCGAGGAAAGTTAGAGTTTCTTGACCTTCCTCTGTTCAGTAAAATCGACAATGTGAATTTTGGTTCCCACACCTTGGTGCGAGAAGGTGTCTAACCAAACATACATCACTGCTATCTCTTTCAAGGATAAAGCAATGGCCGATCAGGCCAACCCTTACAACGATCTCCTTTTCAATGAGTTGACGATCCAGAATATCGATGTCGCAAGAGTATTGGTTGACACTGGAAGCTTGGCCAATATTAAATTCAAAGATACCCTTGAGAGAATGAAAATCGAGCTATCTCAAATAACAGAGAGTTCGAGCCAGATAGTGGGATTTTCGGGAGAAGCAACTATGACACTCAGCTCAATTAACCTAGTGGTTAAAGCTGGAAGCACAACCAAAGTTGTGGAATTTTTAGTCATCAATCTCCCTGCAACATACAACGTAATCATGGGCGTTCCATGGCTAAATTCCTTGCAAGCTATACCTTCGACATACCACTTGTGTGTCAAATTTCCGACTAACTCCAGAATCAAAATAATCTGGCGAGATAAAAAAATGTCGCGAGTCTGTTTTGTAACGGAATTGAAGCGAAAGCATTCAACAGCGGAAGTTCTACTGAAAAAAGGAAAAAAAATATCGACCTCCGTCGAAAACGCCCTAGAACAAGATGATAAGGAAATCTTTGGAAATTACAGAAAGCCTATACCCTGGAAGAAAAGCGCGAACCTGTCTCGACGAGAAATCCATGAGGGTTGCGTTGAAATCGGCGCTAACCTTTGTGAGCCCTTGAAAACGGAGCTAATTGGCTGTCTGAAAAAAGAACCTATACATGTTTGCTTAGGCTGCAGAAGACATGCCAGGGATCGACGTCAACATAACATGTCACGAACTCAACGTCGACCCAACTTTTAAACCCATGAAACAAAAAAAGACAAAAGCTGGGACAAGAATGCGCCACCGCAGTCAACGATGAGGTCAATTGACAGGAGGGTTTTATGTATATCAATGCAAACTCTATCAAATTAACCTTACGAACTACTCTTGCCAAGGAGGTCAAATTGTAGTATTTAGGGATAGAATCCACAGAGAGCGTGGGCACACAATAAACTCAATATTGTCGCGATTAAGCTAAGAAAATAGATTAATAAGCAGTTAATAAACTATAGCAGATAATTGATTGATTGGTAAGTAAACACTAATAATAAATAGCTAGATCTAGGGTTTTGGGCAAGTGGATTATAGAGGATAGAGCTAAGGGTATTAATCATAGAGCTCGATATCTAATGTAAAAGACAAACAGCTCTCGCTGCAAGTCTATTTATTGACTAATTTCGATGTCTCAGCTCTCGCTTGTTGACATGGAATGACCGTCGATCGATGGCAACAATCTTGCATCGATCGATGGTCTATTGATTCAAGCTTTATGACCTAATTTGATAAGTTCACTAAATTAACTAAAGCAACTCTCGTTTGTTTCTAGCAACCTAGCTCAACAAGATTAATTCTGGTAGTAGACCATGGTCTCGCTTGCTCTTAAATCCTATGATCAGGGTTCTAGTTAGCTACTCTAGAATAAAAGCAATAAACACAATTTTATTGATAGATATAATAATCACCCTAGCAATTTTATTGTTTGGGTAATCCATCAATACCATTAATAAACCCTAAACCTAACAAGAGATCTACTCAGATATGATCTTTGTCACACAAATCATAGATGAAGAGAATATATATAATATAAAACCAAAGGAGTTCCCAGAGGAATCTGAAGGATTTCCTCCCTTCTCGCCTAACCCTAGAACAATGAATAAAAGAAAGCTTAGTGCCTAAACAATGACATAGAAACACATAAATAGGGTTTAAAGTCGTGCAACGGTATTCTGGTAATTTGTGATGGCTTCTAGGCTTAAGTCGGCCATAAAAAAGTCGGGTTTATCTTCTGGGATCACTGTCGATCGACTCCAAGGCTGTGCCGTCGATCGACACTCATTCATATTCTCTATAGCTTCCTCTCGCTACGCAGACAAACCACTCTTCTGTAAATTGGGCATAACTTTAGATCTAGACGTTAGATGGACCTCAACCGTGGCATTGGAAAGCTAACTCAAATATACATCTTGTGCCAAAATCTAAGATTGATCGCACCATGGGAAGATCTCCATATATAGATAAACTTCTGACGCATATGCGCAGTTCTTCATCTCAAACAACTCCAGAATCACCAAAGTTCTCCAGAACGTACCTGAACCTGAAAATACTCTAAAAACATACAATAGACTCTAAATAGGGCTGCTATCATGGCACAATAGTGGTAAATATCAGGCCCGATCAAGTCTCCATGACTTAACATTTTGTTTGTCCTCAAGCAAACAAAGCATGTGAAAGACGCTTTGAAAAGCGGAGACTCACATAAAGTCTAAACTAACTATCACCCTACTTCGTTGCAACCACATCCTATCAAGTCAATCATAGAGAAACTTTATATACCCTATCCTAGTATAGCAACCAGATCCATTCTACCAACAACTTACCAAATACTAGTCTGACTCACCCCTCTATTGATCTCATTTCTTTTCATAAAATAAAAGTGCAGGCTTTACCTTAGGAGTATCGATCAAAGGACACATGTACTCTTACCTCTGCAAGTATTTGAACAACCAGGAACAAAGTCGTCTCTGATTCCTTTCTTCCCCCTTTTCTCTCTTCGTTGAATCTTTTTAGATCTCAAACTTAATGGAAAATGATGCTGATACAGTCCATCTTGCCATCTTATTTTTGATTTTCTTCTTCTTTTATTTTCTTTTCTTTTCTTATCTTTTTTTTTTAAAAAGAAGAAAGAAATCGAAAATAAGATGGCACGATGGACTGTATCAGCATCATTGTCCATTAAGTTTGAATCTAAAAAGATTCAGAGAAGAGAGAAAAAGGGGAAGAAAGTAATCAGAGAAGACTTTGTTCTTGGTTGTTCAGATACTTGCAGAAGTAAGAGTCCATGTGTCCTTTGATCGATACTCCCAAGGTAAATACTGCACTTTTATTTTATGCAAATAAATGAGATCAATTGAGGGGTGAGTTAGACTAGTATTTGGTAAGCTGTTGGTAGAATGGATCTGGTTGCTATACTAGGATAGGGTATATAAAGTTTCTCTGTGATTGAGTTGATAGGATGTGGTTGCAACAAAGTAGGGTGATATTTATTACTAGATCTAGCTATTTATTATTTTTGTTTACTTACCAATCAATCAATTATCTTCTATAGTTTATTTACTGCTTATTAATATATTTACCTAGCTTAATCGCGATTGTATTGAGTTTTTTGTGTGTCCACGCTCCCTGTGGATTCGATCCCTAAATACTACAACTTGACCTCTCTTGGCAAGAGGAGTTCATTGGGTTAATTTGATAGAGTTTGTATTAAAATACATAAACACCCTCCTGTCAAATTTAGCGTTGTTGTCGGGGATCGAACCCGGGTCACCCGCGTGACAAACAGGAATACCCTCCTGTCAAATTTGGCGCTGTTGCCGGGGAGCGAGGATTCGCCATTAGATTCAATTTGTTTGATTTAGTCTAGGTACTTTTCTATATTAGTTTATATACATAAAAATAATTATTGTGTTTCAGGTATATACATATTAGTACCAAGAAGCAATGAGGAGAGGATTTTTGGGTTCTTCAAAAAAGGAACCTGCTGATTCGCGCAAGATCCATAAGTCTACGAGGGCAGTCGACACTCACCACTTGTAAATCTTAATACATAAGTCTACGAGGGCAGTCGAATCCTCGCTCCCGGCAACGGCGCCAAATTTGACAGGATTTGGTAAGTATTGGAATAAGAGAAAAAAGATCAAGTATGGTCCACAGTTATCATTGATTCCCCACTTCTTAGATGGTGTCAGGAAATACAAATTGCACAGCATATACTTCTCAAATCTGTTTGTAATGCTTCGAGCACTCCTTATTGATGAGATGATAGACGAAGGAGAAGATTCCGTGGAGACTTTCACAAAAAGGGTGATGAAGTTCAAGACATTGGACATTGGGATTTTTTTGGAACAAATTCTCAATCTCATCTGAACTGAGTCGGAGTTCCAAAACGTCAAGCTAAAGACTATAAACAAGCGCTGAGTGGGAGGAAACTCACTGTTTAGTAAGTTTTAATTTTTTTTTACTTTTAATTATTACTCAATTTTCGTTTTTTCCTTATTTCAGGTAAAAAAAGATACGAGGAAGATAGTCTGCACATAGCATAGATCGACACCTGATCAATGTCGATCGACAGAGCAACCCGAGTATCGATCGATCGCCACTTAACTGTGTCGATCGACGGTCACATCCAGCGAGTAGGTATACCGGTTTTCTTTGTTAAGTTTGGTCCTTATGATATCCTTTCTTCACCAATCTCAGACTATATAACAGTGGTGATAGTGTTGTTTAAGTGTGGGGGAGGTTTACTGATATTGTGTTCAATTTTGAGTTTTATTTTTCTATACTTATTCTAAAAAAAGGAGTAGAAACTTACAGGTACACCATCGATCGATTTTGAAGAATCAACATCGATCAACCATGGAACATGACCATCGGTCGACATCAACATCGTGACATAGATTGATACTCTTTTACAGAGTCTGGTATCAATTTTCTCTCTTAAGCTATGTTCTTATGATTTAAGTTTTCCTAACCAATCCAGGACGGATTACACTGGGGACAGTGTAATTTAAGTTTGGGGGAGGTTCGATAATGCTATTTAATTTGTTTTGAGCCTTATTTACTATATATAAGTTTTTCAAAAAGTTTTATTGATTCAAGAAGGGGCCAATGATCAAGATTTATTATTGACTAACCATACTTTAGCACCACTCTTAGAAGGTTTTTGCATAAATTACTAGAGATACCAAAGTTGATCATCCTGCCACTATATCATACTTGCTTAGAAAATTTGAAGAAACCGAATTTGAGTTCCAACACAAATCCTGACATTATTTACTTGCTTTGGGGTTTGGTATACATTGGATCGGATTCCTTTTGCAAGTCTGTAGGTATAAGTCACTGCACCTTTGGTTCCCTTCTCTCTCTCTTCAGCATCTACCTAAAAGCTTAAAAGATAGAGATGACTTCCCGAGATGCAGAGGGGTAGGCACATCACCGATGACCCCACTACTCTAATTGAGAGGAACGATCACACATTGTTGGAAGCGAGGGTAGGTACATTACCGATGATCTCATTATTCGCCAACAAATTTGTCCAAAAAGAAAAAGAAAAAGAAAAAAAAAGAAAAGAAAAGAAGAAAAAAATCGAAAATAAGATGGCAAGATGGACTGTATCAGCATCATTGTCCATTAAGTTTGAGATCTAAAAAGATTCAGAGAAGAGAGAAAAGGGGGAAGAAAGGAATCATAGAAGACTTTGTTTCTGGTTATTCAGATACTTGCAGAGGTAAGAGTCCATGTGTCCTTTGATCGATACTCCCAAGGTAAAGCCTGTACTTTTATTTTATGCAAAGAAATGAGATCAGTAGAGGGGTGAGTCAGAATAGTATTTGCTAAGTTGTTGGTAGAATGGGTATGGTTACTATACTAGGATAGGGTATATAAAGTTTCTTTTTGATTGACTTGATACGATGTGGTTGCAACAAAGTTGGGTGATAGTTATATTTAGATATTATGTGAGTCTCCGCTTTTCAAAACCTCTTTCACAAGCTTTGTTTGTTTGAAGACAAGCAAAAGGTTAAGTCTAGAGGAGTTGATAGGGTCTGATATTTACCACTATCTTGCCATAATATCAGCCCTATTTAGAGTTTATTATATGTGTTTAGAGTATGTTTTAGAGTATTTTCAGTGTCAGGTACGTTCTGGAGAACTACGCATATGCGTCAGAGGTTTATCTATATATGGAGATCTTCCCACAGTGAGATTAAGCTTAGATTTTGACACAAGATATATATTTAACTTAGCTTTCCAATTCCACCGGTTTGAGGTCCATCTGACAGCTAGATCTAAAGTTATGCCTGATTTATTATTAGTGTTTTACTTACCAATCAATCAATTATCTGCTATAGTTTATTAACTGCTTATTAATCTATTTTCTTAGCTTAATCGCGACAGTATTGAGTTTATTGTCTGCCCACGCTCCATGTGGATTCGATCCCTAAATACTACAATTTGACCTCTCTTGGCAAGAGTAGTTTGTAGGGTTAATTTGATAGAGTTTGCATTGAAATACATAAACACCCTCCTGTCAAATTTGGCGCCATTTCCGTGGATCAAACCCGGGTCACCCGCGTGACAGGCGGGAATACTTACCACAAATATGTATGTACCTGAAACACAAGAAAAAAAAATTCTGTAAGTAAACTAATATAGAAAAAAACCCTCCTGTCAAATTTGGCACCGTTGCCGGGGAGCGAGGATTCGCCATTAGACTCAATTTGTTTGATTTAGCCGAGGTATTTTTCTATATTAGTTTACTTACATAAAAAATTATGTTTCAGGTACATACATATTAGTACCAAGAAGCAATGAGGAGAGGATTTATGGGTTCTTCAAAAAAAGAACCTGTTGATTCGCGCACGATCCATAAGTCTACGAGGGCAGTCGGCACCCTCCAAGCAGTGATCGCTAGCAAAGAGAAGCGAGCATCAATCGACACCAATAATTCACCGTTGACCGATACTGACATCATGACATCGATCGATGCCCAAAAGTCACCATCGATCGATCTATTTGCGGGAAGACAAAGAAAGACGAGGTACCAATATTGAGTTTTGACAAGAATGGTATCTTAAGAGACGAAGAAGGTCGTCCTCGAAACAGTAGAGGACAATTGATTACTGCAAAGCGTGTTTTCATTGCTGTTGCTGAGAAGAATGATTTCGGGATGAGCCATGAAGGGCACTATTGGTTAGATCAGTACCCCTTTCAAGGACTTCCTCGTGAAAATTTCAAAGACCACATCGAAAAACTCGAAAAACTAGTCTTAGAGACCGAGCGACATGGAATAGCTAAAGATCACATACTCTGCAAGATGTTCCCATATTCTCTATCCGCTGATGCATTTAGATGGTTGAATTGACTGCAGCCGCGATCTCTAACAGATTGGGATGACATTACAAGCATATTCCTCTACAAATTTCTCACTGATGCTGCAGCAGCTCGATAAAGGAAGATTGATGATATGCTGGACATGATGGCTAAAGGCCCGGAGAAGGAGCTGATGTTTAGGTTCAGTCTGATGTTGAGTGTTCCTTATTGCGAGACGGATGAAGAATGCGAAACGGATAAAGATGGTGAAACACTGAACACTCACGCTAAGAAGCCAAATATTCAAGTTCAACAGACAGATGAGGTTACAAGAAAAGAGGATGGACAACATGGATTTGGAGACCCAAGAAGAGAAGAAGAAGCTGATATTATCGATCCGACTTCAGCATCGATCGACACTAAGACGTCAACGTCGATCGACACTAAGACGTCAACGTCGATCGACACTAAGAGCTCAGCATCGATCGACCCTAACCCTTGTTTTCAGTCAACACCACTTGACATCCATGGAAGTTCAAGTTGTTTTCAATACATTGCAGACTCAACACTGGAGAGCACCAACATATCTAGTTGTTATCATGCTCCAGATGGAGAGAGAGAAATCACCATGAGAGATCTTTTGGAAGTCAAAAATCTCTTGGAGCTAGAAGATATGGATCAAGTTTGCTTGAGGCTGTGATTGCATAACGGAGGTCAGATACCCAGACTGACTGGTGAACCCCGTAGTGGTCAAAAAGAAAAACGGAAAGTGGCGAGTTTGCGTTTATTTCACGATCTCAACAAGGCATGACCTAAAGATAGCTTCCCATTGTCACACATCGATTGCATGGTAAAAGTAATGGCATGGAACAAAATCCCAACTTTCATGGACGCTTTCGCGGGATACAACCAAATCATGATGAATCCCGATGATTGGGAGAAAACTCCATTCATCACAGATCACAGCACATATTGTTACAAAGTAATGCCTTTTGGTCTCAAAAAGCAGGTGCGACTTACCAACGACTCGTAAACCGCATGTTCTCTGAACAACTCGGAAAATCTATGGAATTTTACACCGATGATATTCTCAAAGGACACAATCACATCGCCCATCTGCAGGAATGTTTCGAAAGATTAAACCTGCATAACATGAAACTAAACCCGGCCAAATGCAGATTCGTAGTGGCATCAAGGGATTTCCTTGGGTATTTAGTCATGTATCGTGGAATCAAAGCAAACCCAAAACAAATCAATGCACTGATCGAAATGGCCTCCCCGAGGAAAAACAAGAAGTACAAAGGTTAACAGGGAGAGTCGCAGCGTTTAATCGCTTCATCTCGCGATCTACAGACAAATGCTTTCCCTTTTACGACACTTTGAAAGGGAACAAAAAATTCGAGTGGTCTGAGGAATGCGAAAAATCTTTCCAACAGTTAAAGCATTACCTAACCACTCCCCAGTTCTTGTGAAACCCGTCGAAGGGGAGCCTTTGTTTATGTACATCACAGTATCCACAACGGCTGTAAGCGGCGTTCTGATCAGAAAAGAATAGGGCGAGCAAAAACTGATTTTTTACGTAAGTAAAACCTTGCCGGATGCCGAGACACGGTACCCTCTAATGGAAAAGCTGGCACTCACTGTCGTGATGGCGACACGGAAATTGAGAGCATACTTCCAGTCTCACGCAATCATAGTCCTCACCTTGTTCCTGTTACGACAATCTTGCACAGTCCCAGTCAATCAAGGAGGCTAGTAAAGTGGGCAGTCAAACTAAGTTAATACAATATCGAGTATCCGACGAAAACTTGTGCAAAGTCGCAAGTACTTGTCGATTTTTTGGTAGAAATCCCCACAGAGGGCATTCCAAACCAAGAACAAAATTCGACATGGACCCTTCATGTCGACGGGTCTTCATCTAAACAAGGCTCGATTTTGGAATTTGACTCACATCGCCAACTGGGAAAATTGCTGCAACAATCGTTTAGACTAATTTTTCATGCTTCAAAAAATGAAGCTGAATACGAGGCTCTTGTCGCGGGTTTGTGGCTAGTTGATGGTCTCAAGATACGTAATATCCATCCGTATTACGACTCCCAACTAGTAGCAAACCTATAGAGTGGGGAATACAAAGCAAGAGGCGAGGGGATGGATGCATGCCTAAAACTCGTCCAGAATCTAGCTCAGAACTTTGATTTATTCGCTCTCACACGAATTCCCCGTATGGAAAATGTCCAGGCTGACGACCTAGCGTCCTTAGCTTCAAGCTCAGATTCGGGTCTCAGAAGAGTAATCCCCGTGGATTTCATAGAGAATCCAAGCATCAGGCCACCAGTCATTGTAAACCTATTCAACTCACAAGACGATGACGACGATGACAATCCAAGTACAGTTGCGATAAACCATGGATGGAAACAATCTTAGCGTACATCACCAACGGGATGCCCCCTGGGCGGCCCGGAAAGTCAAAACCCAGGCTGCGCGATACCTCCTATTAGACGGAGAGCTCTACAAATGGAGGTTCTCCGGACCGCTTATGACCTTCTTGGAAAGAGACAAAGCCCGGAAAATCATGGAAGATTTCCATTCTTGATTTTGGAAACCACTCTGGCGGGAGATCCCTCCCAATCAAAATAAAACGCGATGGATACTTTTGGCCAACAATGATCAAAGATTGCGATAGATTCGCACAAAAGTGTGAAAAATGCCAAAGACACTTGCCAACAATCCACCAACCCGCAGAAGTACTCTCGTCAAAATCAACGTCATACCCGTTCATGCGGTGGTCGATGGACATCGTCAGTCCTATGCATAAGTCCAACCATAAACATTTTCTTCTAGTTTTAACAGATTTCTTCTCGAAATGGGTCGAAGAAAATTCATATGCAAGCTTAAAGGAGTTGTTAGAAATATGGGAGTATGATGAAAATAGATGAGAATGGTCAAATTT
>CAJHQP010005510.1:0-45533 GCA_905132765.1 Moricandia arvensis
TGCGCATCATGATACTCTGATATTTGACTAGTCCGGTCTAACACAACGTTAGGTCTTGGTACGGGTTGAAAACCCTTAGGCCTTGATCTAACGGAACCGTTAACTCTTGGTACGGGTTGCAAAGCCTTATGCCTTGAATTAGCGGGACGAGTTAGTGGATGAACTGGTCTAGGTTGCGGAGTAAGTTCTATGACTATGACCAGATTGTCCCTAGCCGTCACGTAGCGCTTCCGGACCATGGTGTTGGGTTGGACGGTCAGTCATGTTCTTGTTTGATTCTTGGCTGGCCGGTTGGCTCATCTCTAACCCTGGGTATTGGTTGGTCTATCGGTCATGTTCTTGTTTGATTGTTGGCCGGTGGATCGACTATATGTCTAGGACGGTTTGGGGGTGTTACGGCTCTCCACACGTTTTGGGACATCCTGGAACCAGAGGAGCTCGCCTAAGGAAAGCTTGGCTGAGAATGAGCCAGCAAGGTCAGTGAACCTATCCAGAGATCTGTCTAGGTTCATGCCCCTTCCTTTGGTGAGTGGATAACCTTTTGGATAAGGTTCTTCCTTTCTGGAAAGTGATCTGCTCTTCCTTTTGGCAGATGGTATATTCCCAGGATCTTTTCACTCGCCCTAAACCTTCCCTTGGATCCCAAGTCTTTGCTCACCATAATAACCCTTCTTGAATTTTGGTTCACAAGTCTTGTGCTTTCTTAGGGTTGTACGGCCACATATCATCAAGCTGGTCCGTACAGATTTCACCCTAAGTTTGCACAAGACATAAAACTTCTTTTATGTTCAAATGGTCGAGGATATATGATTTGGGTTGAGTCTGGTCCGTACGGATCCGTACAGGCCGTACAGGCCGTACAATCCGTACACCTCATCCTCAACTCGACCATTTGATCCCTTCTTCTCACCAAAGCTTCCCAAGGTCCTTCTTGATCATCCTCAATGTGTTCTAGAGCCTCTTGTGCACATATCAGCTTCCCACAGCCTTCTCCATTCTTGTTGCACAAGATCTCTTCACACCATCTATCTCCTTTTCCTCCATCTCATCTCTCTCTTCTTCATTTGTATCTCTTCAAGTTAACACTTTCAAAAAGTATGAGGTATGGAGGTTCAATGGTAATTGTGATCACTGCAAGAAGCACGGCCACAAGAAGAGTCAGTGCTGGATCCTTCACCCACATCTTAAGCCTGCCAAGTTCATGAAGGAGAGGGAAGCTAGAGCTCACATCTCGGAAGGGTCAACTGGTGCCGGCTAAAGAAAGACAACCGATGGTGATAAGAGGGAGGCAAGTGAAGGAAAGTCCCTTGTTGCATACACGGGAGGTACTAGCAGGAACAATGATCAAGACTACATAAGGAGGTCTGACATTGAAGCTCTCATCAAAATGCTTAAGGAGAATGGTAAAACCTTTGGTAACCTTAATGGTTATTCTCTTGGTACTTCAATGATTGCTAGTAATCTAGGAAATGTGAATGATCGTAGCACTGATAGAACTGGTAGGACAATAGAAGATGAAATGAACCGCCAAAGTCTTGCTTGTTCTATTCCTAAAGGTACTTGTCACATTGCTAATAACTCATCTAAACCATTGATAGTAGACTCAGAAGCTTCCCATCACATGATAAGTGACACCAATCTGATCAAAGCCATTGAACTATCTAATGGCCATGTCATGATTGCTAATGGTGATAAGATTCCTATTAGAAGAGTGGGAAATCTAAAACTGTTTAGTAAGAACTCAAGAGCTTTCTATATGCCTGAATTCACTTCAAACTTGTTATTGGTTAAGAAATGCACTAATGATTTGAATTGTAAGGTTATATTCAGTCCTAACGAGGTTGAGTTTCAGGATATTGAGAGCCAAAGGATGATTGGAAAAAGGAGTTACCAAGGGCGAGTTATATATGCTTGAAGTGCTTTATCATGTTTCTAATTTTAGTTGTTCCTTTACTACTGTTTCTTCTGCTTTGAATAAGAATGCTTTGTGGCATGCTAGACTAGGACATCCTCATGTTAGAGCTTTGAACTTGATGTTACCAGGTGTTGTTTTCGAAAATAATGAGTGTGAAGCTTGCATTTTAGGCAAGCATTGTAAGAGTGTCTTTCCAAGATCACCTACTGTTTATGAGAAGTGCTTTGATTTAATTCATTCTGATGTTTGGACTGCTCCTTGCATATCTACGGATAATCATAAGTACTTTGTAACATTCATTGATGAAAAATCTAAATACACCTGGTTAAAACTCATTCCATCAAAAGATAGGGTCCTTGATGCATTTAAGAACTTTCAATCTTATGTGACTAACCATTATCATGCTAAGTTCAAAATTTTTAGATCAGATAATGGAGGAGAGTTCACAAGTCATGCCTTCAAGGATCACTTAGCTCGACATGGGATTCTTCACCAGACTAGTTGCCAATACACTCCTCAGCAGAATGGAGTTGTTGAGAGAAAGAACCGCCATCTCATGGAAGTAGCAATGTCCTTAATGTTTCAAGCAAATGTTCCCAAGAGGTTTTGGAGTGATACTGTGACTACAGCTTGTTATCTAATCAACCGCACACCCACAAAGGTATTACAAGATCAAGCTCCCTTTGAAGTCTTAAACAAGTACAAGCCATCCAGGAGAGCTGAGAAACAAGTTGGAAGCCAAGAGTACAAAAGCAATGTTCATAGGCTACTCCACAACTCAAAAGGGATATAAATGTTATGATCCGGTGGCAAGAAGAGTTCTGTTTTCTAGGGATGTCAAGTTCATAGAAGAAAGGGGGTATTATGAGGAAAAAAATCAAGAAGAGTTGAAGGACCTTACCTCGGATAAGGCAGCAACTCTAAGGATCATCTTGGAAGGTCTTGGCATTGGAGTGACCAAGAACCCGAATGGCAGTGGTCCAGTAGGGACAAATGAAGGAAACCAGTCTCCCCACCTTGGTCATGAGGGGGGAAACACTGAAGATCAAGAAGGTGAAAACTCTGGCAGTAGTGAAGAGTTTAATTCAGGACAAGAAGAGTTTGACTCTCCAGAGGAAGATAGAAGTTCCGCATCTCATGATCAAGGTGGAGATACTCAAGAAGGTCAGAGAAGTACTGAACATCAAGGGGAGGAAGAACCGGAGGAAGGGGAAGTAGAACAGCAGCAACAATTGAGGAGAAGTTCTAGGATAAGAAGACCACCATCTGATTAGGTTAACATTAGGGTATACTACAATGCCCAAGCGGTTGCACATCCATCTCAAGTGGTCTGTTTCTTTACTGAGTATCCAGAAGAGCATTGTTCCTTTATGGTCAGTCTGGACGAGAGCTATATACCAAGGTCTTATGAGGAAGCTGTTAAATACAAGGAGTGGAAGGATTCAGTTGGTGCTGAAGCAAGTGCTATGATCAAGAATGACACATGGTATTGAAGTGAGTTGCCAAAAGGGAAGAAGGCTGTGACCAGTAGATGGATCTTTACCATCAAATACTTGGCGAATGGAAAGATTGATAGGAAGAAAACCAGGCTGGTTGCAATAGGTGTTACTCAAACCTATGGAGAAGATTATGTGGATACCTTTGCACCAGTTGCAAAGCTTCACACTATTAGAATCATACTGTCCCTTGCGGTTAACCTTGAGTGGGATCTATGGAAAATGGATGTGAAGAATGCCTTCCTTCAAGGAGAACTAGAAGATGAGGTTTACATGCATCCTCCACCAGGCTTGGAACACTTAGTAAAGAAGGGAAATGTTCTTCGGCTCAAGAAGGCAATCTATGGTCTCAAACAATCTCCTAGAGACTGGTACAACAAGTTGAGCACAACTCTCAATGGCAAAGGGTTCAAGAAATCTGAACTGGACCATACCTTGTTCACTCTCTCGACCACATCAGGTATAGTTGTCCTTCTTGTGTATGTTGATGATATCATCATCACAGGAAGTGACAAGGCAGGTATTCAATCCACTAAAGACTTCCTTAAATCTTTGTTTTAAATTAAAGACTTGGGAGAGATGAAATACTTCCTTGGTATTGAGATATGTAGATCCGAGGAAGGTTTGTTTCTGTCCCAGAGAAAGTATACACTTGATCTCTTGAAAGATGCAGGGAAACATGGAGGAAAGACAGCCAAGATGCCATTAGAGGATGGGTACAAGGTTCCTCGTGAGGGGGAGATTGAAGATAGCCGGCTATTCCATGATCCTAATCTTTATAGAAAGCTTGTTGGTAAGTTAATCTACCTTACCATTACCCGACCTGATATCTGTTTTGCTGTGAACCAGGTGAGCCAACACATGCAAATCCCAAAGGAACATCAATGGCACATGGTTGAAAGTATCCTGATGTATCTCAACGGATCACCACACCTTGGAGTATGGATGGGGTGCAACAGAAGTACCGAAGTGGTGGGCTATTGTGATGCGGATTGGGCAGGAGATAGGATGGACAGGAAGTCGACCACTGGATATTGCACCTTCATAGGTGGGAACCTAGTTACCTGGAACAGCAAGAAGCAGAAGGTGGTCTCTTGTTCCAGTGCCGAAGCTGAGTATAGGGCAATGCTAAAGCTCATAAACAAGCTGGTGTGGATCAAAGGCATTCTGAAGCATGTGGAGGTTGATCAGTCTACACCAATGACTATGCATTGTGATAACCAAGCCGCAATCCATATTGCCTCCAACTCAGTATTCCATGAAAGAACATATTGAGGTGGATTGTCACAAGGTGAGGCAAATGATTGGATTAGGAGTGATCTTTCCATGCTATACAAGGAGTGAGGATCAGTTGGCGGATGTGTTTACAAAGGCAGCATGACAGAAGACAATGGAGTCCATCCATGTGAGGTTGGGACTCATTGATCTAAACCAATTTAGCTAATCCCCTGCTATGGGGTCTCAACTTTTTTTCCCTCATCAAGGGGTTTAATCCCAACAAGGGTTTTCTCTTTGGTGAGGTTTTTAATGAGGGAGATCTCATAGCCTTCCAAGCTTGAATTGTTTCATATAGTCAAGCTTGAGGGGGAGTGTTAAGTTGAGGTATCTACTTTGTGTTGAATAGAGAGAAGGAGGAAAAGGGAAGGGTTTGAATTGACCTTGTCCATACAAGGCCGTACAGGCCGTACAAGGCCGTACAGGCCGTACAAGGTCGACCCAAAATGTCATTAGACCATGTCTTGATAATGTGCAAAAATAGTGCGTCCGTACAACAAAAGTTACTGAGGTGAAAAAGGTAAAAGGAGAATACTTACCATGAGAAGAACGAGTGAGTTACTTGGAGTGGAAGAGAAGGTTTGGTTCAAGTAAACCTTGAAGCTTTAGGCGCCAAGGTTAGCGTTTGTGGATAAGGCTCGGTCAAGCTTACCAGCCAGTGCAAGCTGTAAAGTGAGGAGCATCTAGTCAAGATGCCATTGGCATCTAGCCACCAGAGCCACTTGTTTGAACCACGGGACGCGCCTATTCTCCTGTCCACATACTTGCCCTTTCTTTGGTTTACGAAACCCTTGTAATCCTCCCTATATATTCCGGACTCTCTCTATGAATAAAGCATACAGTTCTCTCTAAACTTTCGAGTCTCATAATGTTCTTCATAGTCTCTCATAATATTTCTTAGTTCTTAGTCTAAATCGAGTCTTCTCTTCATCAAATCTGTTTCTATTCTTGTTCTGGTTACTTATTCATCCAAGATCTCAAAAGATCTTAAATACAAGTAGCAGATTAATAAACCTAGATCCTATGGATAGAAACACTTTAAGAAGGATGAACGTCTAGGATGATCTCTGGATGGAAGGCAAGCCGTGTAGTAAAGGATGATTGGAGGAGAGGAGAAGTGAATCTGGACCAAAAGCAGTCTCGATTCAGTATTTGAAATAGTTGGCCCTTATTGCAGCTCGCCTTGGTCAAGAGACAGCCTGTCTTGTGCTGGCTTGTGGACTGAATGAGTGGACATGAATGGCTGCGAGTGTGAGCTGGGATAGGCACCTTCCTGGTTGCTTCCTTAGGCATCTTGAAGATGCCAAATGGATATTTCTCCCTTGGATAAGGATACTCGCCCATATCCTTGCCTTGAGACCCAAGTCTTCTCCAAAGGGGAGTGTACGGATTCCTTGGCCATACACTTTGGTCCCTGATTTTGCACAAGCCTAAAATGGCTTGAAAGGTTGAGAAAGTGCATTCCGGGTCGACCTTGTCCGTAGGGTCCGTACAGTCTGTACGGTCCGTACAGTCCGTACGGCCGTACAGTACGAACGACCCGAACATTGCACATCAACCATTTTCTTCCAAACTCCTCCAATGGCTTCCTACTTCAGTATATGACCTTCTTGGACTTCTTTCTGACTCCAGACAAGCCTCTGGATACTCTTTAAGCCTTGATAAACATTTCCAGAGGACTTGCCCTAACTTTGCACTTTAGACCATCTTCATCATTTAGCTTCAGATGTTCATTTCTTCTCTTCAAGTTAACACTCCCCCTCAAGCTTGACTCTAGTTATCCTAAGTCAAGCTTGGAACCTTGAAGGGTCTCCTCATTAAAAACGTTATCAAAGAAAACTCTTTTGGGTCACTTGCTAACTTGGAAGTCAAGTCTTGTACGGAATGACTTGTGTTCCAAGTCTGTACGGACCAAACCATTCCAACTCGCCCAAATGCATCTCTTCTCTTTGTCTCCATCTTTTATTCATGTGTTCATGTCAATACAGCTAACTGGTCTTCACTCCGTGTATAACTGGTCTTCATGTCAATACAACTGCATTAGAAACTTAACTCATCAGGGCATCACGTCGAATTTGAATCATGTCCAAATCTTCTCAGGTGAAAGAGTTATGGCTTCTACAACTCAGGTGATCTTGTCTGTACTTTATTGAATTTTTCTGAGTTTAGAACATCTCAAACCTATTTGTGGCGACCAGGTTTGAGGAGTGCATCAAGAGAAAGTAGAATCAAACGATTCCTGATCACACAAAGATTCAACAACCTTTCCCACCAGCTCGATTCACAAGGTAAGAAAATTAGCAATGAATTTGATATTACTGATTTAGTTTCTTTTCTTGTAGATGAGCCAGATTTGAGGACAAATCCTTTTCAAGAGGGAGGGGATGATGTGATCATGGACCCGCTTATCAATGGAGACAATGAGACCATGAACCAACAAGCTCAAGACGATGCCTTAGCCATTCCAGAAGGTCCCATTACCCGTTTTAGAGCCAGGAAACTTAAGGAAGCCATGGGAGGTGATGTGATCATGCACCAGCTTGCCAATGAAGAAGAGAAGCCCCTAGACGAGCCACCTGATGTCACCATGGACCAGAAACGTGAAGATTCATCCTTGACCATTCCAGAAGGTCCTATTACCCGTACTAGAACTAAGAAACTTAAGGAAGCCATTGGAGGGTTACTTAAGTCAACATTGAAGCAAGAACAAAGTCTTGGTAGAAGCTTGATCAACCAAGACACTCTCATTACCATTCGATCTACCCCACCTTCAAGCTAATCAACATTTAGGTTGTAGGACTGTGTGTGCTCTTTTCCTCACTTCCGGTTTTGTCCCACAAGGTTTTCTGGAGGAAGGTTTTTAACGAGGCCACAAGACTACTTCAAAACTCCTAGATGGTGCATCTTGGTCCGACCATGTGAAGACCATATTTTATTTTTATCTTATGTTTTATTTTAGACTATGGTTTTTATTTACATATTTTGGAAACCCTAAAGAGCCTGTTCTTTAGCCTTCCTATTTATATGTTTCCAGAAACCCTAAGAGGTTAAGCATCTTTTTATCAAAAACCCTATTTTCTCTTCTCTCTTGTCTTTGGCGAGATTTAGAGTTCTGGTGTGTAATATCCAGAGTTAAGGGCTTCTATTTTGGTGTGTAATATCCGATCTAGTTGCCTAGGAGTATCAAGGAGCCTTTCCGCAGCCTCTTGTGTCACCATTCAATCCACAAGCCTTGAGAAACTTGAGTCTTTTGATTCGTTTCTGCAAGGATTATCCCATCCATCCAGAGAAGCATCCTAGGAGTGCATTATAATCACTGCTCAGCTCAGCTTTCTTATTAGATCCTTTCCCTTCCTGCAACAACTCCCTTGTTGCTTTTCTCGCAACCTTCTGCTCATGCTTTCTCTTGATTCCATAAGAATACATGGAATATATGCTTGGTAACTGATAGATCACGTGATTTCAGAGTAAGAACACAAACCTAACCTTCAAGCGGCTCTGATACCAATTGATACGGCCCTGAAATGGCTGTCTCTCCCTGGATCACTTGAAGGGGGCGTGGATCAATGATAGATGATGGAGATGGTCTTCTCTTTAGAACTATGAGATGCTCTAAAGATGTTTACCTACTCCTGAGACACACGGGCGTCCTGGTTGATGACTAGGATCGATCACAGAAGGTTTAACTCTTCCTTAGTGTGAAATAACTGCTCACCAACGTGAACAAGATAGAGAAGTCTCCTAAGAGACGATTGTCTGAGCCAAAGCTTAAGTTTATTGAATAATGGTTGATTGTTTATATGGAGGCTCGTGGCTACATAAATAAGAAAGAAGTGAAATCTTTAGAGAATAAGAGAATAGAGATGAATGTTTAGACAGAATCAAAGAGAAACTAAGAGAATAGAGAGATTAAGAACAGATTTATGTGAGGAACCATTTCGGCCAAGAGAGAAAATAAAGAAGAGAACTGATTGATTATTATTGATGCTCGACATGTTCAATATATAGAGGGATTACAAGGGTTTTCAGAAAGCAAGGAAGAGCAAATATGTGGACAGGAAGGAGTAGGCGCGCTTTCTTTCAAACGGTCAACCAAGGGGAACCACAAGAAGAGCATCAGCATCTTTGGAAGATGCTGATCCCTTTCCAGCCTGTCCGCGCCTTATCCACACTCCTTTTTACCGGATAGACCAAGGGAAGGCACGGTAAGCGTCCCTGGTTACTTCTTGTTTTACCCGGATGGAGTTTTACCTTTGGTTGAGTGTTTTGGTTCGACCATGATCTGTACGGCCTGTACGGACATGTTCGACACAAAACCTCTCCAATCTTTTCTCCTCCTCTTTTCCTTCTTAACCCAATACTCCTCTATCAATCCTTAACTCAACACTCCCCCTCAAGCTTGACCATGTGGAACAAGTCAAGCTTGGAAGGCTATGAGGTCTTCCTCATTAAAAACCTCACCAAGGAAAACCCTTTTGGGATAAAACCTTGATGAGGGAAAACGAGTAAAGACCCCATAGCAGGGGATTAGCTGAGTTGGGTAAGATCAATGAGTCCCAACCGGCCATGGATGGACTCCATTGTCTTTTGTCTAGCTGCCTTAGTGAACACATCGGCAAGCTGATCCTCACTCCTAGTATAGCAAGGTAAGATCACCCCTAACCCAATCATCTGCCTCACCTTCTGGCAATCAACCTCAATGTGCTTGGTCCTCTCGTGGAATACTGAGTTGGTGGCTATGTGTATAGCTGCTTGATTGTCACAATGCATTGTCATTGAAGTGGACTGCTCAATACCAAGGTGCTTCAAGATACCTTTTATCCAGACAAGTTCATTTGTCAACTTCAGCATTGCTCTGTACTCGGCTTCAGCACTGGAGCAAGACACCACCTTCTGCTTCTTGCTCTTCCATGTAACAAGGTTCCCTCCAATGAATGTGCAGTAGCCAGTAGGGGACTTCCAATCTGCTCTATCACCAGCCCAATCCGCATCACAGTAACCCACCACTTCAGTGTTGTTGTTGCATCCCATCCATACTCCTTGACCAGGTGAACCATTCAGATAGCTCAGGATCCGTTCCACCATGTTCCAGTGGTGCTCCTTTGGGATTTGCATATGTTGGCTTACCTGGTTCACAGCAAAACAAATATCAGGACGGATGATAGTTAAGTATATTAGCTTACCCACTAGCTTTCTGTAAAGGTTGTGATGCGTTCCTAGGATGCTCTTTGGTTGATGGGGATGGATAGATCCTTGCAAGAACGAATCAGAGACTCAAGTTCTTCAAGGTTGTGGATCGATTGGTGACACAAGAGGTATGATAAGATCTCTTGATACTCCTAGATGAATAACTCGGATATGACACACCAAGCAAACACCCTTAGGTTCCTGGATACTACACACCAGAAGGAACTCGACAACTATTCTAGAGAGAGAGACGTCAAGAGAGAAATATAACTCGTTGATTAAAAGATGCTTGAGTACAATAGGGTTTAGAGACCCGTTTAAATAAGGAGAAACCAGAGAACATGCTCTCTAGGGTTTTGGAAATAAGTAAAAAGGAAACTATAGTTTAAGTTTAACATAAGCTTTAAAATGAAATAAAATGTAAACTTCTTTAGCCTTGGACCGAGATAGGGCCTAAGTGATGTGAAGACAAGTTGTGGCCTCGTTAAAAACCTTCCTCCGGAAAACCTCGTGGGACAAAACCAAAAGCAAGGAAAAGAGCACGCACCCCATGTCTTGCCTAGACACTAACTCAGCTTGATGTAGAGATGGCTTGAATGGTGATCAAGACATCTCGGATCAGACCTTGTCCAAGACTTTCTTGTTGTGGATGTGAAGTGAGTAATCCAACAACATTCTCTTTAAGCTTCTTGACTCTGGAACGAGTCATGGGACCTTCAGGAATGGCTAGAGCATCATCACCAGGCTGCTGGTGCAATGTGGCTTCATGTGGCTCATCTAAACTCTCCTTGTTCTCCTTAGTGATCCGGTCCATGATCACATCATCCCCTCCCTCTTGAAAAGGATTTGTCCTCAAATCAGGTTCATCTACAGCAAAAGGAGCCAAGTCAGTGACATTGAAGCTATTTGATACATCATACTTACCTTGGAGATCAAGTTTGTAGGCATTGTCATTGATCTTGTGGATGATCTCGAAGGGTCCATCAACCCTTGGCATCAGCTGGGACTTCCTATCGTTGGGGAACCTATCCTTCCTCAGGTGCAACCAAACTTGGTCACCTACTTCAAAGGTTCTCACACGTCTCCCCTTGTTGGCTTGCTTCTCATAAAGCTTGGTTTTCTGCTCAATGTTTTGTCTAGCCTTCTCATGGATCCGTTGGACCGTCTCTGCTTTCTTATTGCCATCTAGACTGATCCTTTCACACTCAGGTAAAGGCATTAGATCCAAAGGAGAGGTGGGATTGAACCCATAAACAATCTCAAAAGGTGAATACTTAGAAGCAGAATGCATAGCATGATTGTATGCAAATTCACTGTGTGGTAAGTATTCTTCCCAAGTTCTTAAGTTCTTTCTAATGAATGTACGCAGGAGTGTTCCTAAGGTTCTATTAACTACTTCAGTTTGTCCATCAGTTTGTGGATGACATGTAGTAGAAAACAACAGTTTAGTGCCTAGATTAGACCAAAGTGTCTTCCAGAAGTAACTAAGAAACTTAGTGTCCCTATCAGAAACTATAGTTCTAGGCATGCCATGCAAACGAACAACTTCTTTAAAGAACAGGTTAGCAACATGCAATGCATCATCAGTCTTATGACATGCTATGAAATGTGCCATCTTAGAGAACCTATCAACAATAACAAAGATTGAGTCCTTTCCGGTTCTAGTCCTAGGCAATCCAACAACAAAGTCCATGGAAATGTCATTCCAGGGATGGTGTGGAATGGGTAAAGGAGTATACAAACCCTGGGATTGGACTTGGGACTTGGCATGCTTGCAAGTAGCACACCTCCCACAGATTCTCTCCACATCTCTCTTCATGTGCGGCCAATAGAAGTGATCCTGCAAAACTTTTAAGGTCTTGGCAATCCCAAAGTGTCCCATTAGACTGCCCCCATGGGATTCCCTGACAAAAAGATCTCTCAAAGAGCAGTTAGGCACACACGATCTATTGTCATAAAACAAGTAGCCTTCTTGTCTAAAGTAATGCCCTGCAGCAAACTTCTCACAAGAAGCATAAGCTTCCTTGAAATCATGGTCAGTATCATACATATCCTTTATCTGCTCAAACCCAAGTAACTTAGCATCTAAAGTGGTCAAGAGAACATACCTCCGAGATACTGCATCAGCAACTATGTTCTCCTTACCTTGTTTATACTTGATCACGTATGGGAAGGTCTCAATGAACTCCACCCACCTTGCGTGTCTCTTGCTAAGCTTACTCTGCCCTTTTAGATACTTTAGGGACTCATGATTAGTGTGTATGACAAACTCCTTGGGCCACAAGTAATGTTGCCACGTTTGTAATGCCCTCACCAAGGCATAGAGCTCTTTGTCATAGGTTGCATAGTTGAGAGTGGCTCCTCCAAGCTTCTCACTGAAGTAGGCTATAGGTTTCCTATCCTGCATCAATACAGCACCAATTCCAATTCCTGAGGCATCACATTCTATTTCAAACGTTTTAGTAAAGTCAGGAAGCATAAGAAGAGGTGATTGAGTAAGCTTCTCTTTTAGGCTCTGGAAAGCCTTCTCTTGTGCTTCTCCCCATTTAAATCCGACATCCTTCTTTATCACTTCAGTCAAGGGAGCTGCAATGGTGCTGAAGTCTCTCACAAATCGCCTATAGAACCCAACAAGCCCATGGAAACTCCTTACTTCTCCCACTGTGGTTGGACTCGGCCAGTCTTTGATGGCTTTGATCTTCTCCTCATCGACCTTAACTCCATCTGCACTCACAACAAAACCTAGGAAAACCAAGTTATCCGTACAAAAGGTGCACTTCTTCAAGTTGGCATAAAGCTTTTCATTCCTTAAAACATTCAGGACAGCCCTAAGATGTTCTAGATGTTCTTCTAAGTTCTTGCTATATACTAAGATGTCATCAAAGTATACTACAACAGAAATGCCTATGAATGATCTAAGAACATGATTCATTAACCTCATGAATGTACTAGGTGCATTGGTTAATCCAAATGGCATAACTAACCACTCATATAATCCATGTTTAGTTTTGAATGCAGTTTTCCATTCATCTCCTTCTTTCATCCTAATCTGATGATAACCACTTTTTAAATCAATCTTAGAAAAGATGCAAGAACCATGTAATTCATCAAGCATATCATCAAGTCTAGGGATAGGGTGGCGATACTTCACTGTGATGTTGTTGATTGATCTACAATCAACACACATTCGCCATGTACCATCCTTCTTAGGCACTAGGAGCACTGGTACAGCACATGGGCTCAAACTCTCTCGGATATAGCCCTTCTCCATGAGTTCCTCTACTTGTCTGTGCAACTCCTTGGTCTCAGCCGGGTTGGTTCTGTATGCTGTGAAAGTTTATCAGAGTTCAGGCCGTGGGTTGTGTGAGAAGCTTCAACCTCAACATGTTCGGACTGATCTTGTAATAACAAGGAGAAGAGAAGACTTGATGAGAGAATAAGATTGTGGAAGAGACTAAGAGAATAATGAGACTAAAGAGAGATCGTGAGACTTGATGAACCAGAGACTAAGAGAGTGAAGAACAGAGATTTAGAACCCAGAAAAGAATAGGAAGGAGGAGGGGAAACCCCACTCTCTCACTTAATTCGTTTACAATTGATAATGAGGCCTTTATAGGCAATACAAGAAGCAAACATTAACCTATATCTAAGGGATGATAAAGCCTGAGAGAATGGACGGTTTAGATGAAGTCAGATGGTCTTCATACAGGCTGGAGACAGCCTGGGCGCGCCTAGGAAAGCTTGGCCAGGAATAGGCCAGCAATGCACATGAACCTGGCCAATGATCAGTCCAAGTTCATTCCTTCTTCTGGATAAGCATCTTGAGAGCAGATTCCTCTTATCCATCTCGTCCCAAATGATCCCTTGCTTCCTTAGCTTCAATCAGTCACAAGGGATTCGAATTGCTTTGGTTTAAAGTGATCAAACCAAAAACAAACCCAAAACTGCTTTATTTCTCGACCGTACGGACTGTGTACGGACCACCCGTCCGTACACCTTGACCCGAATTTGGCACATTGCCCAAACTCACCCAAAAGTCGAACCAGGAAGTGTTTTGGGTCGACCATGTCCGTACAAGGCCGTACATGCCGTACAATTGGCCGTACAGGCCATACGACTGTCCGTACAGTCGACCCTATTTTTGCACTTTCGCCCAATGGCTCCCAAATCTTCCCAAACACTTCCTTCTTGATCATAAGCCCTTCTTGAACCTTGTTCTTCTCAGCATAAGCTTCTGGACCCTCTTTAGTCCTTGATCAGACTTCTAATGGGTTTTGGCCCTAACTTTGCACATGGCTTTTAGTGGTCCATTTCTCACTTCAGGTTTAACATGCTGGACGGTTTGGAAGTGTAGATCCTGGAACAAAGTCTATCTGGTGTTCAATCCCTCTCAAAGGTGGTAAACCAATGGGATTGTCTTCTGGAAATACATCTTGAAACTCCTGCAAAAGAGAAACCATTTCACTCGGATACACCAGTGTAGAATCTGTTAGGTTCAAGAGAGTTTCTTTAAACACAAGTAAGATATCAGATTGTTTAGAGTAGAGAGTTCTTTTGATATCACCCATGTTAGCATAGAAGTTTGGCTGCTTAGTTCCAGCCGGTTTTAGATCAATCTCCTTCTTCTTTTGGAGTTGAATCTGATCTTGTTGAACTTCCTTGGGTGTCAAGGGAACCAGGGTGGTCTTGCGTCCCTTGAACTCAAAGGAGTGCTTTTTGGTGAAGCCATCATGGATAACTCGGCGATCAGATTGCCAAGGTCTTCCAAGAAGTATGTGACCAGCTTCCATACGCAACACATCACACAAGACTTCATCTTCATATCTCCCAATGGCTAAGGGAATGATGACTTGACTTGAAACCTTCATGGTGCCTTCTTCATTCAGCCATTGTAACCGGTAAGGTTTGGGATGCTTCTGAACCTTCAATCCCAACTTCTTGACCATGGTTTCACTTGCAGCATTCACACAACTGCCTCCATCAACAATGAGGCTCCACGCTTTTCCTTGGACCTAGCACCGTGTGTAGAATAGGTTCTCACGTTGCTCTAGCTCCTCAGCCTTGTTTTGCAAGCTTAGAAGCCTTCTAGCTACTAAAAGCTTCCCCTGGACTGGTCCTTCTTCATGTTCCTCTTCACTCCCTTCTTGGTCAGAGTCAGTGTTGTCATCTTCTGAGGCATATTCTCCATCTTCCAGCAAGATCATGACTCTCTTGTTGGTACATTCATTGGCATAATGACCTCTTCCTTGGCACTTGAAACTCTTGACATCACGAGCTCTGGAACTAGAAGCTTCAACCTTGCCTTTGCCCTTGTCAAGAGCACTCCTTGGCTTGGTTTCTTCTCTCGGATAGGACTTGTTGTCCTTCTGGAACGATTTAGACTCCTTAGGGTAAGGTGACTTCTCTTCCTTGGTGTTGTGTAATCGGTTAGAGCCATAGTGGTTGCGTGAATGTCCCTTCCTCTTAAGCTGTTGCTCCACAAGAATATCCTTGTGTAGCATCTCTTCAAGCTCCACATAATTCTGCATCTCAACATTGTCTTGTATCTCTTGGTTTAAGCCACACAGGAACCTTGACATGGTTGCTTCTCTATCTTCTGATATGCTAGCTCTTAGCATGAGCAACTCCATCTCTTGGTAATACTCCTCCTCTGATCTTGAACCTTGGGTAAGTTTCCTGAGCCGGTGGTGCAAGTTTCTGTGGTAATGACTTGGAATAAATCTCTTGCGCATGATAGACTTCATCTCTGTCCAAGTCTCTACTGGTTCTTCTCCATTCCTCCTACGAGTTGTGATGTACTGATCCCACCAACTTAGAGCATAGTCATAGAACTCAGTGGCAGCAATCTGAATCTTCTTGTGGTTTGTGTACTGCTTACACTGAAAGACTAACTCAATCTTCTTCTCCCACTCAAGGTAGGCATCCGGGTCAGCTTTGCCATGGAATGGGGGTATCTTTATCTTCAAACCAGCCAGCTCATCTCCCTGGTTCATCCTTCTTTCTTGGACACGCCTATGTCTTCTTTGGCTTTGTCTTGAGGATGAACTGAGGTGTTCATACTCATTGTCAGTCTCCTCATAACCAGCATGCTCTTGGCGAGTTGCATGAGGTCTCTCTTCTCTCCTAGTCTCTTGGTTTGGAACTTGACTAGTAGCTCTTCTGACTTCTTCTCTGAGCTCTCTTCGGATGTCATTGAGGTTGGTCCTCATCATCTCGGTCATGGTTGCTACCATGTTCTGATTAAGTTGAGCCGACATAGCCTCCATGAGAAGCTTGTTCTTCTTGACGAGTGCAACTTCTTCTTCAGACTCGGATCCCATGCTTCCTGCACAAAGGTAAACAATATAACCAGTAAAAGGTTTCTAGGTAACAAAAAGGAAAAAGGATAAAAACAAACTAAAGCTTCTTCTGCAAGACAAAAGTAAAAAGGATAATCGGCTACAAGGAAAAAGGAGATTAGGGTTGCCGATTTCTAGCAAAAAGGAAATTCTTCAAATCTTGTCTAAACTTTTCTAAGCTTTTCTAGCACCCTAAACAACCTTAATCTACTCGTGTTCAAGGTGATTAACAAGATTAACAGATGAAATAAAGTGTTCTAAGGAGCAAAGTGTTAACTTGAAGAGATACAAATGAATAAGAGAGAGATGAGATGGAGGCAAAGAAGATAGATGATGAGAAGAGATCTTGTGCAACAAGAACGTAGAAGGCTGTGGATAGCTTCTAAGTGTACAAGAGGCTATGAAACATCATGGAGAAGTCTAAGGAAGACCTTGGGAAGCTTTAGGGAAGAGAAGGGTTCAAATGGTCCATGTTTGGGTGAGGTGTACGGACTGTACGGATCCGTACGGACTGTACGGACTTTACGGATCCGTACGGACCAGACTCGACCCAGAAACATCAAATACTTGATCATTTGTTCTTAAAAGATGTTTTGAGTCTTGGGAAGGTTAGGGCACATCAAGGGATCCTAAAATGACCAAGACTTGTAACCCAAGGAAGTATCAAAACGTGTGAGGCAAGGAAGATTTAGGGTTTGTAAGAAAGATAGAAGACTTGGGACTAAAGAGAAGGTTTGGGCAAGAAAGAGAAGATACCTTGGTATATTCGACCAAGGAAGCTTCCTGGAAAGAGCTGAGGAGTGGATAACCTTATCCACTCACCAAAGGAAGAAAGAAAGGGCAAGGAGCCGTTTATGGATAAGGTTTATGGATAAGAAACCTTATCCATCCGTCCAAAAGCAAAGGAAGAGCCTTTCCAGCCTGTCCAAACGTGTGGAGCTTTTGAGCCACAAGTTTCAAATTAACCAGCCTGGTTACCTTGACTTCACATGCTTATTCCTTAGGGTTTTGATCCGTGTAGCCTTCCATCTCTCTCTATATATTGTGTATCCTGTCGAGTTTATTATTCAAGGGAGTAAGGGGGAAAACCCCTCTCCACTTCAGAAATAAAGCTTGTTGTGTTCTTGATTCGAATCCCTCTCAAGTCTTCCCCTTTCTTAGTCTTTTAATCTCTCTTAGTCTCTCTTAGTCTCTGATTCTGATTCAAGTTCACACAAGTAAACCAGAACCCATTCTCTTCTTCATTTCGTGTACATCATTGCCTTAAAGGCTTGTTCATCACACACAAACCCAGATCCACATACTCTGGTGAAAATCCAACATGGTATCAGAGCCAGGTTCATCAGAACTTGGTGTTTAGCTTCCGAAAAGATCAAGGCTTTCTCTCCTGCCGTTAAAACCCAGAAAGTAGCTTCCTTTCCAGCCGGTTCATCCTCTACAAGAAGGTGTTCATCAGCAAACCCAGAAGCTGTTCTTGAAGTCCCATACTCTCTCATACCGTCCAGAAGAAAGGAGAGCCTCGGATCCAGGAGTTATGGAGTGGATTAGCTACCCTCTTCATCAAATCAAGTCCAAGGCGTGTTCTTATTCAAAGACCAGGAAGAAAGGTGAAAGCTTTCACCTTGTTACTGGTGGGGGCGACCAAAATATGAAGAAAGGTGGGGACTTTAGGCATGGAGAGTTCAAGGGAAGGCCCATGGAGGAAGGAGGTGTTGGAATCCCGACCAATAGCCCCTGATCTTGCCATGAATCAAAGGTGTTCAAGGAACTAACACTAGTTCCTTGTTTGTAAGAACCTACTGTCCCTTGTTATAAAGCTTGATACTTTATGAACTGAATGTGTTGTGTGATGTGTTTGAGACCTGAGGTGTGTTAAGATTGCTAGATATGAATGTTTAGAATCTATCCCAGGATGTTTAGATGACTCGTTTTGAATGGTTGAGTGTTTTAAAGTGCTTACTCCAGTTCTAAATGTTGCTTTACATGATATTAGATAGCATGTTCTGAATCTGCTTGCATACATGAATAGAAACTGATTTAAAGTAAAGCATTTGGGTCTGGTGTTAGAAATGGCAGTGATGCTTAGTCTCTGTTCTTATGAATGTCTTGCTAGGATGATAGATAGTTGTATCTAATCCGTTTTGCATTCATGAAGTAAATGGGTTAAGGCTGTTGCATACTCTTGTCATTGGGGCTGCCTTAAGGTTGAGATACCTAGACTGATGTCTAAGGGTCGTTTAAGGCAGGGAATGGTTGCCTAAGTGCTTTGTGATAGCATTTAGAGAGTGGTAAGCTTGCATTAGATGGATCTCAATGATGATGAGATGCTGTCTAAGTGCAAAGCTTGTGACATTGGTGATCAAACTTGATGATTAGTCAAGGTTTGATCCCAATGCAAAGGTGTCTTATCTCGTTTGGAGTTTGAGTGTTGTTTCAGGTTCACATGGAGTGCTTCTTGTTCAACACCAATCCGGAACAAGAGGAAGGCTTGGTCCATTGTGTGGAGCAATGGGAAGGTTCTTGGTGTAGTAGCCGGTTATAAGAAGCGCAGACCATGAAGGTTGTTGAGCTCCTGGTTCAAGGCACACAAGAAGGAAGAAGGTCATCACTGAAGCTTGAGGAGGCCGGTGACCTGAAGGTACTTGAAGCTGAAGACATGAAGGTGGACCAGTGGTTTAAGCGCAGCTGTTAGGGTGGTGTGCTCCTGGTTTGGATGCTCATTCAGGCTCAATTTCAAGCTTGAACCTAGACTCAATTCAAGCTTGAGGTGGGGACTTGAGTGAGCTACCTGATGATCTAAGTTCAAGACCTTGTTCCTCCTCACCATTGCACCAGGAATAGAAGATGGAGCCATCCGGGTTTAGACATTGGCGAGTCTAGACAAGAGAGTGGTCAGAGCACTCTTGGCTGTGTGAAGAAGAAGGTGACTCTACAATGCGGCTTCTGAAGTGAGGTGGTTGAAGAGTTAGCTGAGGTATCTTCCAGCATTCCATTCAAGGTGGCGAGATCAGAAAGGAGTGGGCAGTGGTGTGTTGATCAAGATCATGAAGCAATCCTTGCAAGCTTGACTTGTTCCACATGGTCAAGCTTGAGGGGGAGTATTGAGAAGCTTCAATGATCTGTGAAGATGGAGTCCTTGGTGGTTATTCAAGAAGAAGATGCAACCAAGGCAGAGAATGAAGATGATACTCAATGGTGTGAGTAGCTGGTCATCCGAGCGCTTAACCCAACAAGAAGTTGGGTGAAAGGGGGAGAGACCAAGACCAGTATGAGATGAGCTAGATGAGCTCAATGAGCTCATCTAGCTCATCTTGAGCTCATCTAGCTCATCTCATACTGATCTTGGTCTCTCCCCCTTTCACCCAACTTCTTGTTGGGTTAAGTGCTCGGATGACCAGCTACTCACACCATTGAGTACCATCTTCATTCTCTGCCTTGGTTGCTTCTTCATCTTGAATAACCACCAAGGACTCCATCTTCACAGATCATTGAAGCTTCTCAACACTCCCCCTCAAGCTTGACCATGTGGAACAAGTCAAGCTTGGAAGGACAGCTTCATGATCTTGATCAACACACCACTGCCCACTCCTTTCTGATCTTGCCACCTTGAATGGAATGCTGGAAGATACCTCAGCTAACTCTTCAACCACCTCACTTCAGAAGCCGCATTGTAGAGTCACCTTCTTCTTCACGCAGCCAAGAGTGCTCTGACCACTCTCTTGTCTAGACTCGCCAATGTCTAAACCCGGATGGCTCCATCTTCTATTCCTGGTGCAATGGTGAGGAGGAACCAGGTCTTGAACTTAGATCATCAGGTAGCTCACTCAAGTCCCCACCTCAAGCTTGAATTGAGTCTAGGTTCAAGCTTAAAAGTGAGCCTGAATGAGCATCCAAACCAGGAGCACACCACCCTAACAGCTGCGCTTAAACCACTGGTCCACCTTCATGTCTTCAGCTTCAAGTACCCTTCAGGTCACCGGCCTCCTCAAGCTTCAGTGATGACCTTCTTCTTCTTGTGTGCCTTGAACCAGGAGCTCAACAACTTTCATGGTCTGCGCTTCTTATAACCGGCTACTACACCAAGGACATTCCCATTGCTCCACACAATGGATCAAGCCTTCCTCTTGTTCCGGATTGGTGTTGAACAAAAGACACTCCATGTGAACCTGAAACAACACTCAAACTCCAAACGAGATAAGACACCTTTGCATTGGGATCAAACCTTGACTAATCATCAAGTTTGATCACCAATGTCACAAGCTTTGCACTTAGACAGCATCTCATCATCATTGAGATCCATCTAATGCAAGCTTACCACTCTCTAAATGCTATCACAAAGCACTTAGGCAACCATTCCCTGCCTTAAACGACCCTTAGACATCAGTCTAGGTGTCTCAACCTTAAGGCAGCCTCAATGACAAGAGTATGCAACAGCCTTAACCCATTTACTTCATGAATGCAAAACGGATTAGATACAACTATCTATCATCCTAGCAAGACATTCATAAGAACAGAGACTAAGCATCAATGCCATTTCCAAACACCAGACCCAAATGCTTCACTTTAAATCAGTTTCTATTCATGTATGCAAGCAGATTCAGAACATACTATCTAATATCATGTCAAGCAACATTTAGAACTGGAGCAAGCACTTTAAACACTCAACCATTCAAAACGAGTCATCTAAACATCCTGGGATAGATTCTAAACTTCATATCTAGCAATCTTAAACACATCCTCAGGTCTCAAACACATCACACAACACATTCAGTTCATAAAGGATCAAGCTTTATAACAAGGGACAGTAGGTTCTTACAAACAAGGAACTAGTGTTAGTTCCTTGAACACCTTTGATTCATGGCAAGATCAGGGGCTATTGGTTGCGCCTCCAACACCTCCTTCCTCCATGAACCTTCCCTTGGACTCTCCATGACTAAAGTCCCCACCTTTCTTCATACTTTGGTCGCCACCACCAGTAACAAGGTGAAAGCTTTCACCTTTCTTCCTGGTCTTTGAATAAGAACACGCCTTGGACTTGATTTGATGAAGAGGGTAGCTAATCCACTCCATAACTCCTGGATCTGAGGCTCTCCTTTCTTCTGGACGGTATGAGACAGCATGAGACTTCAAGAACAGCTTCTGGGCTTTCCGGATGAACACCATCTTGTAGAGGTTGAACAGGCTGGAAAGGAAGCTCCTTTCTGGGTTTTAATGGCAGGAGAGACAGCCTTGATCTTTGCGGAAGTTAAACACCAAGTTCTGATGAACCTGGCTCTGATACCATGTTGGATTTTCACCAGAGTATGTGGATCTGGGTTTGTGTGTGATGAACAGGCCTCTAAGGCAGTGATGAACTCGAAATGATGAAGAGAAAGGGTTCTGGTTTACTTGTATGAACTTGAATCAGAATCAGAGAGTATGAGAGACTTAGAGAGATTAAAGAGACTAAGAAAGAGAGAGACTTAAGAAGGATTCGATCCAAGAACTTCAAGCTTTTATTTCTGGAAGTGGAGAGGGGTTTTCCCCCTTACTCCCTTAGGTTATAACTCGCCATAAATAAGCCTTTATATAGGCATTACAAGTTTAAACCTTGAAACCTAAATCTAACGGATAGAAACACTTGATATAATGGATGGTTGAGATGAGGTGAAGACTGGTCTTTGTGTAGGCTGGTGCTAGCTGTCGAATTAACTGAATGGATGGGCAGGATTGCTTCATTTGAATAAGTGGCCAGGATTCTGCCTTGTGGGGATAAGGCTGGAAAGGTAAAGCTACTTTTACTTTCCAGCTGGAATGGACAGCCCACAAGATCCTATGGCATATTCCTTTGCCACATAAACTCTCCACGCCTCACTTTGGTTTCTGGATAAGGATCAAACTCCCTAAGATGCCTTCTGGTTCCTTTCTTCCTTCTTTAAGGTCGGATTATGTTCTTCATGACTTGGGGCTCAAGTCTTCACAATGGAAGTGTACGGATTAGGGTTTGGTCCGTACACTTTTCGCCCTAAGTTTGCACAAACCCAGAATCCCCAAAATGGTCGATATAAAGTGGTTTCGGGTTGACCTCGTCCGTACGGTCCGTACAGTGTCCGTACCGTCCGTACGGTTCGCCCTATTTTTGCACATTCACCCATTCTCTCCCAAAAGGTGTCTAAGTCCCTTCTGGACTTATCCCAAACCTTACACCAGCCTTCTTGATACTTCTTGACATCATTAGACCCTCCTAAAGCCTTTCTGGATCTTCCCGGAGGTCTAACCCTATTCTTGCACAAGACTCTTTCTTCACCAAACATCATTCTCATACCATTTCACTTCTTCAAGTTAACACCGAGATAGGGCCTAAGTGATGTGAAGACAAGTTGTGGCCTCGTTAAAAACCTTCCTCCGGAAAACCTCGTGGGACAAAACCAAAAGCAAGGAAAAGAGCACGCACCCCATGTCTTGCCTAGACACTAACTCAGCTTGATGTAGAGATGGCTTTAATGGTGATCAAGACATCTCGGATCAGACCTTGTCCAAGACTTTCTTGTTGTGGATGTGAAGTGAGTAATCCAACAACATTCTCTTTAAGCTTCTTGACTCTGGAACGAGTCATGGGACCTTCAGGAATGGCTAGAGCATCATCACCAGGCTGCTGGTGCAATGTGGCTTTATGTGGCTCATCTAGACTCTCCTTGTTCTCCTTAGTGATCCGGTCCATGATCACATCAGCTTGGCATCATGTAATGGTTTGCTATCCTCTATCTACCCCTCACGAGGAACCTTGTACCCATCCTCCATGGGCATCCTTGCTGTCTTCCCTCCATGTACAAGAGGGGTTCACTTTATAGAGAAAGATTAGAGGAATGGAGAAGGTTTGGAATTGGGGTGTCCGTTGTTGGAATTCATAAGTGTTTGTCTCCTGTCAAGAGAGAATTCAGTTAACTTGTAACTGAATCACTTTCAACCATACAACAGGAACTCACCATTCAAAGGAAGAGACAGCCAACTGGTGGTTGAATCCTCTTAAACAGCCTACACTATAACCAAGATCCTAGATAGTAAACTGGTTATGTGTGGCAAATAATCTCTAGTTTGAATCTAATCCTTGAGAATTGACACAACACTTTCAGTTTGTTCACTTAAGGAGAATGAGAATTAGAATCAGTAATCTAGAGTTTCATAAGAGATAAAGAAGAGTTTGAGTGAGTTTTACAAGTATTAGGCTGCCTTAAGAGATATAGAGTTAAGGCAGCCTCTAAACCATAATGCTTACTCCTTACATTGTGAATATTGTTTAGACACAAGAAAGGGAGAGAGAGCACACGAAATTAGAGAGAGAAACTTGTATATTGATTCTGGTTAGAGTTACAAGAGGTGAAGCTGTCTTTATATAGACAATGAGCAACATTAAACAATTACTAAAACAAAGAAAATATAAACAAATAATTCTGTAGGGACTGAGAAGAGGCCAAAGGGGATACAGCCAAGGTGAGGCACGTCCAGAGGAGGAGAAAGGGACAGGATGAAGGGTGTGGTCTCCATGGTGATAGTGACAGGTCTGCTACAACTCCTTATGCACCCATGTGACTTTTCTCTGCCTAATTCAAAGCAGAACCTTTCTTTTGAATTCAAACTGTTTTGCTTGACTTCTTAGAGGTTCCCAACGTCCATATTAGTCTCCACAACTTATTCCTTGCCTTGCAAGTCAGGCTAGGTCAAGTGGTAGCTTGTGGAGCAAGTCTGTACAAACAGAAACAAATTGGCTTCTCTTGATGAACTTATCCTTGGATCATCAACCAGCTTCTTCTTCTGGTCATCCCTTTATTTATTTTAACACTCCCCCTCAAGCTTGACCATAGGAGATCATTGGGCAAGCTTGGAACTGAGAGTACTTGCCTCATTAAAAACCTAAGTATGGAAAACCTCTTGGGATAAAACCATACTTAGGGAAAAAGAGTGCAACCACCCTCAGCCTAGGGATTGGACAGTGGGTTTATGAGTCTTATGGTCAAGTTTAGAGACTCATAAACCCTGGATCATGGCCTTACTTCAATGGCAAGCAGGCACTAATGCCTTCCTTGCTTCACACTCAAAACTGCTTGGAACTCTCCATGTGGCTGGTTCTTTGTCTCCCCCTTTCTTCTGACATCCTGCCATCATCAAAGGGTTTGATCCACGACCATACTCTTCTCATGAGCTCCAAGTACCTGATTCAAACAATGCACAAACACATGCATCAATTCTCAAGGGGCAAACCAATTCAATCATAAGAATGAATATAGATTTAGTTACTTCCCTTGCATAATTTTCTGAAGAATGGACATTGGCTTCTCATATTTAACACCCCTCCTCAAGCTTGACCTGAGAATGAGAGAGAGTATGTGGTCAAGCTTGGAAGATGAGAGCCAATGTTGATCACCAATGCCTTGAGACCACAGCCCTCTTGGCTTGAAATTGTGGCCTTTTCTCTTGAGTGTACTTCCAGTCCACCCTCTTGGTATCAGGTAAGTCACTTATGAGCAATCTCTCCACTGCTCCATTCATCCTCTCAACCATCTTGGGAGTGACATAATCAGTGTCCAAAGTGTTGATGGGCAGTGGGCAATCTCCATGGTCAGGAATATACATCATGTGTAGGCTCTGATCAACATGGTCAGCCTGTCAACAAACACTAAGACAAACATCAGTAGACAACAAGAGACCAGAACATTGGTTTTCACCAAGTCTGATCTTTAAAACACAACTTAAGCAAGCACAGCATCAATGGACAGATATCTTTTAGATTCTATCCTAGATAAATTCTCTGAATCATAATCAACAAGACTAAGAATTCAGGCAATAACACCATCAATTTTCCTAAGGGCAGAAGAAAAACAATTCTTTCAAGACAGTTTAACAACCTTAGGCAGATTCGAAACAAGAGATTGTGAGAATAGAGAATTAAGTAACCAGAGTAAAAGTAACCAGAGAATAAGTAGAAAATAGAGAATGATGTAACAAGAGTATTAGTACCAGAGAATTGGAGAATTAAGGAGAATAAGTAACCTTGGAATCAGGGAAAAAAGAATAGAGAATATAGAATAGAGAATTGCTCAAGAGTTCTAATGGACAGAGTTTTGCTCTGTTTTCTTGAGTTTTTCGGAAGCATGGACAGCCAGGAGCATCCAATACTCATCAAGAGTTTGGTGCTTTAGTAGCTGAAACAAAATGGACCATTGGACAATCAATTTATCCACTAATTTTGGACATGTGCCACTGGAATAACTCATGAACTGATGTTTTCCAGGGCTTTCAATAAGAGAACCATCAGAATAACACATGAACAAGTGTTTTCTGTGACTTAGACAACAATGAAACCAATGGATCAAAACAGTTTGTCCACTGGTCAAAGAAATTCTCCATTAAGAGAGAGCGCTATTATCCAATGGATAAAGCATAATGGTGAAGCATTTTTGAAATCTTTTCTTCCTCAAGCTTGATTCAAGATAATAACAAGTACTGACCAAGCTAACAAAATATCAGAGTGTGAGAGAAAGGATTTACTTAAACAAGACAGAGATAAAAGAGGTGAGTTTAATCCCAAAGAAGAGCAACAAAGCTCTGATACCATGTTGGAATTCATAAGTGTTTGTCTCCTGTCAAGAGAGAATTCAGTTAACTTGTAACTGAATCACTTTCAACCATACAACAGGAACTCACCATTCAAAGGAAGAGACAGCCAACTGGTGGTTGAATCCTCTTAAACAGCCTACACTATAACCAAGATCCTAGATAGTAAACTGGTTATGTGTGGCAAATAATCTCTAGTTTGAATCTAATCCTTGAGAATTGACACAACACTTTCAGTTTGTTCACTTAAGGAGAATGGGAATTAGAATCAGTAATCTAGAGTTTCAGAAGAGATAAAGAAGAGTTTGAGTGAGTCTTACAAGTATTAGGCTGCCTTAAGAGATATAGAGTTAAGGCAGCCTCTAAACCATAATGCTTACTCCTTACATTGTGAATATTGTTTAGACACAAGAAGGGAGAGAGAGCACACGAAATTAGAGAGAGAAACTTGTATATTTATTCTGGTTAGAGTTACAAGAGGTGAAGCTGTCTTTATATAGACAATGAGCAACATTAAACAATTACTAAAACAAAGAAAATATAAACAAATAATTCTGTAGGGACTGAGAAGAGGCCAAAGGGGATACAGCCAAGGTGAGGCACGTCCAGAGGAGGAGAAAGGGACAGGATGAAGGGTGTGGTCTCCATGGTGATAGTGACAGGTCTGCTACAACTCCTTATGCACCCATGTAACTTTTCTCTGCCTAATTCAAAGCAGAACCTTTCTTTTGAATTCAAACTGTTTTACTTGACTTCTTAGAGGTTCCCAACGTCCATATTAGTCTCCACTGTTAAGTTGAGGTATCTAGTTTGTGTAGAATAGAGAGAAGGAGGAAAAGAGAGGGGTTTGAGTCGACCTTGTCCGTACAAGGCCGTACAGTCCGTACAAGGCCGTACAGGCCGTACAGTCCGTACAAGGCCGTACAGGCCGTACAGGCCGTACAAGGTCGACTCAAAAGTGCTTTAAACCATGTTTTGGCAATGTGCAAAAATGGGGTTGTCCGTACAGAAAAAGTTACTGAGGTGAAAAATGTAAAAAGGTAAAAGAGGAGAACTTACCATGAGAAGATCGAGTGGTTAACTTGGAGTGAAAGAAAAGGTTTGGGTCGGGTAAACCTTGAAGCTTTAGGCGCCAAGGTTACCGTTTGTAGATAAGGCTTGGTCAAGCTTCCAGCCGGTGCAAGCTGTAAAGTGAGGAGCATCTAGTCAAGATGCCATTGGCATCTAGCCACCAGAGCCACTTGTTTGAACCACGGGACGCGCCTATTCTCCTGTCCACATACTTGCCCTTTCTTTGGTTTACGAAACCCTTGTAATCCTCCCTATATATTCCGGACTCTCTCTATGAATAAAGCATACAGTTCTCTCTAAACTTTCGAGTCTCACAATGTTCTTCATAGTCTTTCATTAATCTTCTTAGTTCTTACTCTAAACCGAGTCTTTTGTTCATCAAATCTCTTTCTAGTCTCGTTCTTGTTACTTATTCATCTAAGATCTTAAAAGATCTTATGGTATCAGAGCCAGGTTCATCACGATCTGGGTTTGTGTTCATCGAGTTGAAGAAGATCAAGGTTGAAGCTTTTTGAAGATCTAAGGCTGTTCTTTGAAGATCCGGGTAGAAGACTGAAGTTTGAAGCTTGTGTGGTGTAAAAGCTTGAGTCTTTCACGTTCTTACCTTCAAAGACTCAACCTTTCCTCTCGTTTTTGGGTTCATCCGTGTTCTAAGGTATAGATCCATTCATTTCCAAGCTTTTGAAGTCAAGCTGGTTGTAGATGGATAGTGTTAGCATGAAGGTTCCGGTTACTCTAAAGGGGAGTAACTATCTGTTGTGGTCTCGTTTGGTGAAGACTGCTGTGGGAAGTAAGGGCTTATGGGGTCATATCACATCCGGTGAAGCTCCTAAGCTCATTACTCAAGAAGGTGAAGCTGCAAGTGCCACAAGTGAGGTGGAGAAGTGGCAGCAAGAAGACATGATGGTGATGACACTTCTTCAAGGATCTCTTGAGACTCCTATCATGGAAGCTTATAGCTACTGTGAAACCGCAAAGGATCTATGGGAGACCTTGAAGAAGGTGTATGGAAACATCTCAAACTTGAGCCGAGTGTTTGAGGTGAAGAGAGCAATCAACGGGTTGCTACAAGAAGATATGGAGTTCACTAAGCATCTTGGAAGGTTCCGAGCCCTCTGGTCCGAGTTAGAGATGCTGAGACCAAGCACGGTTGATGCTGATGAGTTGAATGAAAGGCGAGAGCAAGATAAGGTCTTTGGGCTCCTGCTCACTCTAAACCCTGCCTACAACAGCCTCATCAAGCATATCCTGAGAGCTGAGAAGCTTCCATCTCTAGAAGATGTGTGTGCTCAGATACAAAAGGAGCAAGGCTCTATTGGGTTGTTTGGAGGTAAGGGGGAGCTTACCTTGGCTAACCAAGCTGCGCAAACTGATCAGGTTGAAACACCAATGGCAAACAAAGCTGCTTTCAACAAGTATGAAGACCGGAGGTTCAATGGTAACTGTGATCATTGCAAGAAGCACGGCCACAAGAAGAGTCAGTGCTGGATCCTCCACCCACATCTCAAGCCGGCCAAGTTCATGAAGGAGAGGGAAGCTAGAGCTCACATCTCGGAGGGGTCAACTGTTGCAAGCACAAGCAAGACAACCGATGGTGATAAGAGGGAGGCTAGTGAAGGAAAGTCCCTTGTTGCCTACACGGGTGGTACCAGCAGGAACAATGATCAAGACTACATCCGGAGGTCTGACATTGAAGCCCTCATCAAAATGCTCAAGGAGAATGGTAACACCTTTGGTAACCTTAATGGGTATTCTCTTGGTGCTTCAATGGTTGCTAGTAAGCTAGAAAATGTGATTGATCTTAGGACTGATAGAACTGGTAGGACATTAGAAATGAACCGCCAAAGTCTTGCTTGTTCTATTCCTAAAGGAACTTGTCATATTGCTAATAGCTCAGCTAAACCTTTGATAGTAGACTCAGGAGCCTCCCATCACATGATAAGTGACACCAATCTGATCAAAGATATTGAACCAGCTAATGGTCATGTCATGATTGCTAATGGTGATAAGATTCCTATTAGAGGAGTGGGAAATCTAAAACTGTTTAGTAAGAACTCAAGAGCTTTCTATATGCCTGAATTCACTTCAAACCTGTTATCAGTTAAGAAATGCACTAATGATTTGAATTGTAAGGTGATATTCAGTCCTAACGAGGTTGAGTTTCAGGATATTGAGAGCCAAAGGATGATTGGAAAAGGAGTTACCAAGGGCGAGTTATATATGCTTGAAGAGCTTGATCCTGTTTCTGATTTTAGTTGTTCCTTTACTACTGTTTCTTCTGCTTTGAATAAGAATGCTTTGTGGCATGCTAGACTAGGACATCCTCATGTTAGAGCTTTGAACTTGATGTTACCAGGTGTTATTTTCGAAAATAATGAGTGTGAAGCTTGCATTTTAGGCAAGCATTGTAAGAATGTCTTTCCAAGATCATCTACTGTTTATGAGAAGTGCTTTGATTTGATTCATTCTGATGTTTGGACTGCTCCTTGCATATCTAGGGATAATCATAAGTATTTTGTGACATTCATTGATGAAAAATCTAAATACACCTGGTTAACACTCATTCCATCTAAAGATAGAGTCCTTGATGCATTTAAAAACTTTCAATCCTATGTGACTAACCATTATCATGCCAAGTTTAAAATTTTTAGATCAGATAATGGAGGAGAGTACACAAGTCATGCCTTCAAGGATCACTTAGCTCGTCATGGGATCCTTCATCAGACCAGTTGCCCTTACACTCCACAGCAAAATGGAGTGGCTGAGAGGAAGAACCGCCATCTCATGGAGATTGCAAGGTCCTTAATGTTTCAAGCAAATGTGCCTAAGAGATTTTGGAGTGATTCTGTGACTACTGCTTGCTATCTCATCAACCGCACACCCACAGAGGTCCTGAATGATCAAGCCCCCTTTGAGGTTCTCAACAAGTACAAACCATCAGTGGACTATCTACGGGTCTTTGGGTGCCTCTGCTATGTACTGATTCCTGGAGAGATGAGAAACAAGTTAGAAGTCAAGAGTACAAAGGCAATGTTTATAGGCTACTCCACAACTCAGAAGGGATACAAGTGCTATGATCCAGTGGCAAGAAGGGTTCTGGTGTCTAGGGATGTCAAGTTCATAGAAGAAAGGGGGTATTATGAGGAGAAGAATCAAGAAGAGTTGAAGGACCTTACCTCGGATAAGGCAGCAACTCTTAGAATTATCTTGGAAGGTCTTGGCATTGGAGTGACCAAGAACCCGGATGAAAGTGGTCCAACAGGGACGAATGAAGCAAATCAGTCTCCCCACCTTGATCATGAGGGGGGAAACACTGAAAATCAAGGAGATGAAGAATCTGGTAGTGGTGGTGAAGAGTTTGATTCGGGACAAGAAGACTTTGACTCTCCAGGGGAAGATAGAAGTTCAGGTTCTCATGATCAAGGTGGAGATACTCAAGAAGGTCAGAGAAGTACTGAACAGCAAGGGGAGGAAGAACCGGAAAGAAGGGAAGTAGAACAGCAGCAACAGCTGAGAAGAAGTTCTAGGATAAGAAGACCACCATCTGATTGGGTTAACACTAGGGTTTACTACAATGCCCAAGCTGTTGCTCATCCATCCCAAGTGGTCTGCTCCTTTACTAAGTATCCAGAGGAACATTGTTCCTTTATGGTGAGTCTGGACGAGAGCTATATACCAAGATCTTATGAGGAAGCTGTCAAAGACAAGGAGTGGAAGGAGTCAGTTGGTGCTGAAGCAAGTGCCATGATTAAGAATGACACATGGTATGAGAGTGAGCTACCAAGAGGGAAGAAGGCTGTGACCAGTAGATGGATCTTTACCATCAAATACTTGGCAAATGGGAAGATTGATAGGAAGAAAACCAGGTTGGTTGCAAGAGGATTTACTCAAACCTATGGAGAAGATTATGTGGATACGTTTGCTCCAGTTGCAAAACTTCACACTATCAGAATCATACTGTCTCTTGCGGTTAACCTTGAGTGGGGCCTTTGGCAAATGGATGTGAAGAATGCTTTTCTTCAAGGAGAACTTGAAGATGAGGTTTATATGCATCCTCCACCAGGCCTGGAACACTTAGTAAAGAAGGGAAATGTTCTTCGGCTTAAGAAGGCAATCTATGGTCTCAAGCAATCTCCTAGAGCCTGGTACAACAAGCTGAGCACAACTCTCAATGGAAAAGGGTTCAAGAAATCTGAACTGGACCATACCTTGTTCACTCTCTCGACCACATCAGGTATAGTTGTCCTTCTTGTGTATGTTGATGATATCATCATTACAGGAAGTGACAAGGCAGGTATTCAATCCACTAAAGACTTCCTTAAATCTGTGTTTGAAATTAAAGACTTGGGAGAGATGAAATACTTCCTTGGTATTGAGATATGTAGATCCAAGGAAGGTTTGTTTCTGTCCCAGAGAAAGTATACACTTGATCTCTTGAAAGATGCAGGGAAGCATGGAGGAAAGACAGCCAAGATGCCACTAGAGGATGGGTACAAGGTTCCTCGTGAGGGGGAGATTGAAGACAACCGACCATTCCATGATCCTAAGCTTTATAGAAAGCTTGTTGGTAAGTTAATCTACCTTACCATTACTCGACCTGATATCTGTTTTGCTGTGAACCAGGTGAGTCAACACATGCAAATCCCAAAGGAACATCACTGGCATATGGTTGAAAGGATCCTGATGTATCTCAACGGATCATCAAACCTTGGAGTATGGATGGGGTGCAACAGAAGTACTGAAGTGGTGGGCTACTGTGATGCGGATTGGGCAGGAGATAGGATGGACAGGAAGTCGACCACTGGATACTGCACCTTCATAGGTGGGAACCTGGTCACATGGAAAAGCAAGAAGCAGAAGGTGGTCTCTTGTTCCAGTGCCGAAGCTGAGTATAGGGCAATGCTTAAGCTCACAAACGAGCTGGTATGGATCAAAGGCATTCTAAAACATGTGGAGGTTGATCAGTCTACACCAATGACTATGCATTGTGATAATCAAGCTGCGATCCATATAGCCTCCAACTCAGTTTTCCATGAAAGAACCAAGCACATTGAGGTGGATTGTCACAAGGTGAGGCAAATGATTGGATTAGGAGTGACCTTGCCGTGCTATACAAGAAGTGAAGATCAGTTGGCAGATGTGTTTACAAAGGCTGCAAGACAGAAGACAATGGAGTCCATCCATGTGAGGTTGGGACTCATTGATCTAAACCAACTTAGCTAATCCCCTGCTATGAGGTCTCCACTCTTTTTCCCTCATCAAAGGGTTTTATCCCAACCAGGGTTTTCTCTTTGGTGAGGTTTTTAATGAGGGAGATCTCATAGCCTTCCAAGCTCGACTTGTTCCATATGGTCAAGCTTGAGGGGGAGTGTTAAGTTGAGGTATCTAGTTTGTGTGGAATAGAGAGAAGGAGGAAAAGAGAGGGGTTTGAGTCGACCTTGTCCGTACAAGGCCGTACAGGCCGTACAGGCCGTACAGGCCGTACAGGCCGTACAAGGTCGACCCAAAAGAGCTTTAAACCATGTTTTGGCAATGTGCAAAAATGGGGTTGTCCGTACAAGAAAAAGTTACTGAGGTGAAAAAGGTAAAAAGGTAAAAGAGGAGAACTTACCATGAGAAGATCGAGTGGTTAACTTGGAGTGAAAGAAAGGGTTTGGGTCGGGTAAACCTTGAAGCTTTAGGCGCCAAGGTTACCGTTTGTAGATAAGGCTTGGTCAAGCTTCCAGCCGGTGCAAGCTGTAAAGTGAGGAGCATCTAGTCAAGATGCCATTGGCATCTAGCCACCAGAGCCACTCGTTTGAACCATTAGGCGCGCCTCTTCTCCTGTCCACATGCTTTCCCTCTCTTGCTTTACGAAACCCTTGTAAACCCTCTCTATATATTCTGAACTCTCTCTATGAATAAAGCATACAGTTCTCTCTAAACTTTCGAGTCTCACAATGTTCTTCATAGTCTTCATTAATCTTCTTAGTTCTTAGTCTAAACCGAGTCTTTTGTTCATCAAATCTCTTTCTAGTCTCGTTCTTGTTACTTATTCATCTAAGATCTTAAAAGATCTTATCCACAACTTATTCCTTGCCTTGCAAGTCAAGCTAGGTCAAGTGGTAGCTTGTGGAGCAAGTCTGTACAAACAGAATCAAATTGGCTTCTCTTGATGAACTTATCCTTGGATCATCAACCAGCTTCTTCTTCTGGTCATCCCTTTATTTATTTTAACATCCGTACATGTCCGTACAAGGCCGTACAAAAGTTAACCCGGGTGAACTTGGTCGAAAGTTACCCGAGGTAAATGTAACTCGACCAAAAGTTACCCGAGGTAAATGTAACTCGACCAAAAGTTACATTTACCATTTACCACCCCAACTCAAGCTTGGTTCGCGGATAAGGAAGACCAAAAGGAAGAGCTGTGGACAGGCTGGCTCATGTGGCTAAGAAAGGAAGAGCATCTGGTCAAGATGCCTTTGGCATCTCGCGTGTGAAGCTTCTCGTCCAAGTATTTGAATTAGGCGCCTAAACGAGCCTTGACTCCACACGCTTAGTCTTCTATCCGTTGAAACCTTATCCCCTTGTTGCCCTAAGCTTTCCTCTATATATTGTAACCCTCTTGTCAAAACATTAATCAATCAAGCAACTCATTTCTTTTCTCTTAGTCTCTCTAGTCTCTCAGTTCATCCGAAATGGGTTCCTAGATCCAAATCTCTTAAAGTCTCTTTCTTTAGTCTCGAATCCTCTAAATCTCTTCTTCCTTTCTTATTCTACTCTGATTCTACTCTAGATTTCATGGTATCAGAGCCAGGTTCACTTGAATCTGGGTTTGTTTGAGTTCGTTCATACAAAGTTTCATCCTTTTGTTCTCTAAAGTTCAAGTCTCAACCTTTTTGTTCCGGGAATGGAGAATACGAAGACTACAGTCATTCCGGTTACCCTCAAGGGAGGAAACTACCTGCTTTGGTCTCGTGTGGTGAAGACAGCCGTGGGAAGTAAGGGTCTTTGGAGTCACATCCATGAGAGTGAAGCTCCAAAACTCATTACTCGTGAAGGCGACAAAGAGGTGGTGGTTTGTGATGAAGTGAAGTGGATCCAGGAGGATAACTTGGTGATATCCATCCTCCAGAGCTCACTGCATCCGTCGATCTTGGAAGCCTACAGCTACTGTGAGAAAGCTAAGGACCTATGGGATACACTCTAAAAGGTGTATGGAAACATCTCAAACCTCACCCGGGTGTTTGAGATCAAGAGAGCTATCAACAACTTAGCCCAAGAAGACATGGAGTTTACCAAACACTTGGGAAAGTTTAGAGCTTTGTGGTCAGAACTTGAGATGCTGAGGCCTAGTACTACTGATCCGGATGAGCTTAATGAGAGACGTGAGCAAGACAAGGTCTTTGGCCTATTGCTTACTCTCAATGCTACCTACAACGATCTCATTAAGCACATCCTTAGATCCGAGAAGCTCCCAACTCTTGAAGATGTTTGTGCTCAGATCCAGAAGGAACAAGGGTCTTTGGGGCTCTTTGGAGGGAAGGGGGAGCTAACTCTAGCAAATCAAGCCGAGGTGCCTCAAGCAAACAAACCTCACAAGTATGAAGACCGGAGGTTCACTGGAAACTATGAAGAAAGGAGGTTTGGGGGAAACTGTGATCATTGCAAGAGGAATAGACACAAGAAGAGCCAATGTTGGATCCTCCATCCTCACCTCAAGCCGGCCAAGTTCATGAAGGAAAGGGAGGCTCGTGAAAATGTCACTTATGGTACAAGTGATCAAGCTGGGGCAGGAACCTCTAACCGGGCCAATGAAGCAAAAGGGCGTGAAGGTGGTGAGAGCAAGCCTTTGGTGACCTATACTGCCCATCAGCCACGACCCAATGAGCATGAGTTCATCCACCGATCTGTGATGGATGCTCTCATAAAAATGCTCAAGGATAATGGTAACAATCTTGGTAATATTAGTGGGTACTCATTTGGAGCATATAGGATTGCTAGTACTGCTAAAACTGATAGTGCCTACACCCATTCTAGGATGCTTGGTCAATCTCACACTGCTCATAACATTGTTAAACCCTTGATAGTAGATTCAGGTGCATCTCATCATATGATCAGTGATACTAGTCTTATTAGAGACATTGAACCTGCGCATGGACATGTAATGATTGCTAATGGAGATAGGATACCAATAAGAGGTGTAGGCAAGTTGAAACTGTTTGACAAAGAATCTAAAGCTTTCTATATGCCTGAGTTTACTTCAAACTTACTTTCTGTCAAGAAGTGTACCACTGATATGCATTGCAATGTTATATTTAGTCCTAATGATGTGAAGTTTCAGGATATTGAGAGCAAACGGTTGATTGGGCAAGGAGTAACCAAAGGAGACCTTTATATGCTTGAAGAACTTAGTTCTGTGCCTGATCATAATTGCTCGTTTACTTCTGTTCCTGTTTCTATTTTAAATAAGAATGCTTTGTGGCATGCTAGACTAGGACATCCTCATGTTAAAGCTTTAAACTTAATGGTTCCAGGTGTGGTGTTTGAGAATAATGATTGTGAAGCTTGTATTTTAGGCAAGCATTGTAAGACTGTTTTTCATAAATCCACAACCATCTATGAACATTGCTTTGATCTGATTCACTCTGATGTTTGGAATGCACCATTTTTGTCTAGGGAGAATCACAAGTATTTTGTAACATTCATAGATGAGAAGTCTAAATACACCTGGATAACCTTGATCCCATCTAAAGATAGGGTGCTTGATGCATTTAGAAATTTTCAGAACTATGTGACTAACCAGTTTAATGCCAAGTTGAAATTTTTAGATCAGATAATGGAGGGGAGTATACTAGCCAACCCTTCAAGCATCATCTATCTCAACATGGCATATTTCACCAGACAAGTTGCCCCTATACCCCTCAACAGAATGGAGTAGCCGAGAGGAAGAACAGGCACCTTATGGAGGTTGCTCAGTCCATGATGTTTCAAGCAAATGTCCCCAAGAGTTTTTGGAGTGATGCAGTGTCTACAGCTTGTTATCTCATCAACAGAACACCAACGAGGATCCTGGAGAACCAGTCTCCATTTGAATTCTTGAACAAACATAGACCAACCCTAGATCACCTTTGGGTCTTTGGTTGTCTATGTTTTGTTCTAAGACCGGGAGAGTTGAGAAACAAACTGGAGGCAAAGAGCACTAAGGGGATGTTTATAGGGTACTCACCGACTCAGAAAGGTTATAAGTGCTATGATCCTATAACCAGAAGAGTTCTGGTATCAAGGGAAGTGAAGTTCATTGAAGAAAGGGGGTATTATGAAGAAAAGAACCAGGCAGAGTTAAAGGATCTTGCATCTGACAAGGCAGCTAACTTGAGGATCATACTAGAGAGTCTTGGATTAATCTCTCCCAAGATCCTAAGACTGGAGGAGGACAACCACAAGGTCCCCCAAACAATGAAGAAGAACAAGCTCCCCACTTCGACCATGAGGGGAGAAATGAACCAGAAGATCAACCAGAAGTTGGAGAGGACTCTGGTTCTCATGATCAAAGTGTGGAACAAGAGGAAGAAATGGTGAACGAGGAGGAAGAAGGATCAGTTCAAGATGGAGGTCAGAACCAAGATCAAGAACCGGCTGTTGAACAACAACTAAGGAGGAGCACTAGGATCAGGAATCCACCAACCAATTGGGTGAACACTAGAGTGTATTATAATGCTCAGGCAGTAGAGCATCCTGCTCAAGTTTCCTGCTCTCTTGCCCACTATCCTGAAGAGCATTGTGTCTTCATGATGAATCTGGATGATAGCTACATTCCTCGGTCTTATGAGGAAGCAATGAAGGACAAAGAATGGAGAGAGTCAGTAGGAGTTGAAGCAACCGCAATGATCAAGAATGATACTTGGTATGAGAGTGAATTACCAAGAGGGAAGAAGGCAGTGTCTAGTAGATGGATCTTCACAATCAAGTACCTTGCAAATGGGAAGATAGACAGAAAGAAGACTCGGTAGTAGCAAGAGTGTTTACCCCCAACCTATGGTGAAGACTATCTTGATACGTTTGCCCCAGTTGCAAAACTCCACACCATCAGGATAGTTCTTTCAATAGCAGTCAACCTCAAGTGGGGACTTTGGCAGATGGATGTGAAGAATGCATTTCTTCAAGGGGAACTTGAAGACGAGGTCTACATGTATCCTCCACCGGGGTTAGAGCAGTTGGTCAAGGAAGGAAATGTTCTTAGACTAAAGAAAGCTATCTATGGCCTTAAACAATCACCAAGGGCTTGGTACAACAAGTTGAGCACAACCTTGAATGGGAGAGGCTTCAAGAAATCCGAGCTAGACCACACTCTCTTCACCCTCACCACTCCATCAGGTATCATTGTTCTTCTAGTGTATGTTGATGATATCATCATCACTGGAAGTGACAAAGAAGGTATTCAAATCACCAAAAAGATTATTTGAAGTCTGTGTTTGAAATCAAAGACTTAGGAGAGATGAAATACTTTCTTGGAATAGAGATATGTAGATCCAAGGAAGGTTTGTTCTTGTCTCAAAGGAAATATACACTTGATCTTTTGAAAGATGCAGGTATACAAGGACGGAAGACATTCAAGACACCTTTGGAGGATTGATACAAAGTTCCTCGTGAGGGGGAGATAAAAGACAGTCCACCATTCCAGGATGCCAAGCTTTATAGAAAGCTTGTTGGTAAGTTTATCTACCTAACCATCACACGACCTGATATATGTTTTGCTGTGAACCAGGTAAGTCAACACATGCAAGGACCAAGGGAACATCACTGGAACATGGTGAACCGTCTCCTCATGTACCTGAATGGATCACCAGATCAAGGAGTCTGGATGGGATGCAATGAGAGCACTGAAGTGGTAGGGTATTGTGATGCGGATTGGGCTGGAGACAGGATGGATAGGAAGTCTACTACTGGATATTGCACCTTCATTGGTGGGAATCTTGTCACTTGGAAGAGCAAGAAGCAGAAGGTGGTCTTATGTTCGAGTGCTGAAGCTGAGTATAGAGCCATGTTGAAGCTTACAAACGAGCTGGTCTGGATCAAGGGTATACTGAAGCACTTGGGAATTGAGCAGGCCACACCCATGACAATGCACTATGAAAACCAAGCAGCCATCCACATTGCCTCCAACTCGGTGTTCCATGAAAGGACGAAGCATATTGAAGTTGATTGCCATAAGGTGAGGCAGATGATTGTTTCTGGAGACATTCTACCTTGCTTTACCAGAAGTGAAGATCAGTTAGCCGATGTTTTCACCAAGGCAGCCAGGCAGAAAACTATAGAGTCCATCCATACCAGACTTGGACTCTTAGACCTCACCAAACGAGGTTGATCCCCTTGCCATGGGGTCTTTACTCTTTTCCTTGTTGAGGTTTTATCCCTAAGGAGGGTTTTCTTTGATAAGGTTTTCAATGAGGAAGATCTCATGGCATTCCAAGCTTGACTTGTTCAACATGGTCAAGCTTGAGGGGGAGTGTTGAACAAGAGGGATTCACTTGATATAGAAAGATTAGAGGAATGGAGAAGGTTTGGAATTGGGGTGTCCGTACATGTCCGTACATTTGGCCGTACAAGGCCGTACAAAAGTTAACCCGGGTGAACTTGGTCGAAAGTTACCCGAGGTAAATGTAACTCGACCAAAATTTACATTTACCATTTACCACCCCGACTCAAGCTTGGTTCGCGGATAAGGAAGACCAAAAGGAAGAGCTGTGGACAGGCCGGCTCATGTGGCTAAGAAAGGAAGAGCATCTGGTCAAAATGCCTTTGGCATCTTGCGTGTGAAGCTTCTCGTCCAAGTATTTGAATTAGGCGCCTAAACGAGCCTTGACTCCACACGCTTAGTCTTCTATCCGTTGAAACCTTATCCCCTTGTTGCCCTAAGCTTTCCTCTATATATTGTAACCCTCTTGTCAAAACATTAATCAATCAAGCAACTCATTTCTTTTCTCTTAGTCTCTCTAGTCTCTCAGTTCATCCGAAATGGGTTCCTAGATCCAAATCTCTTAAAGTCTCTTTCTTTAGTCTCGAATCCTCTAAATCTCTTCTTCCTTTCTTATTCTACTCAGATTCTACTCTAGATTTCACTATCTCCCCCTCACGAGGAACCTTGTACCCATCCTCCATGGGCATCCTTGCTGTCTTCCCTCCAAGTTTACCTGCATCTTTCAAAAGAACAAGAGAATACTTCCTTTGGGACATGAACAACCCTTCCTTGGATCTACAAATCTCAATTCCAAGGAAGTATTTCATTTCCCCCAAGTCTTTAATTTCAAAAACAGATTTGAGGTAATCCTTAGTACCCTTAATACCTTCCTTGTCATTCCCAGTTATGATGATATCATCAACATAGACTAGGAGGACAATGATACCTGATGTAGAGGCAAGAGTGAACACGGTGTGATCAAGCTCGGATTTGATGAAGCCACGGCCATTCAGGGTAGTGCTTAACTTGTGATACCAGGCTCTTGGAGACTGCTTCAACCCATAGATAGCCTTCCTTAGCCTCAGAACATTTCCTGGTTTTACTAGACTCTCAAGGCCCGGAGGGGGATACATATACACTTCTTCTTCCAATTCACCTTGCAAGAAAGCATTCTTCACATCCATTTGCCATAGGTTCCACCCTAAGTTGGTTGCAACGGAGAGAACAATTCGAATAGTATGGAGCTTTGCCACAGGAGAAAAGGTGTCAACATAGTCCTCTCCATAGGTTTGGGTGAAACCTCTTGCAACAAGTTTGGTCTTCTTCCTTTCTATCTTCCTATTTGGTAGATACTTGATGGTGAAGATCCATCTACTAGTAACAGCCTTCTTTCCTTTTGGCAGCTCACTCTCATACCAAGTCTCATTCTTGATCATAACACCTGCTTCATCACTTACTGACTTCTTCCATTCTTTATCCTCCATAGCTTCCTCATAAGACCGTGGAACCTGACTTCCATCCAAACTACTGATGAAAGCACAATGCTCCTTAGGAAACTCGGCAAAGGAGCAGACAGCTTGACTAGGGTGAGCAACAACTTGGGCATTATAGTAGACCCTAGTATTCACCCAATTAGATGGATGTCTTCTCACTCTAGTACTTTTCCTTAATGGGACTTGAACTTCCTCAACTGCTTCCTCATGCTCATCTTGGCCTTCTGGTTCAGGTACTTCATTTGCTTCCTCATGTTCCATCACACCTTGATGAGGACTTCCAGTGTTCTCGTCCTCTATATCATCATCTCCTGGTTCATTTCCCCCCTCATGATCAAGGTGGGATGGTTCTTCAGCTTCCTGTGGTTCAGGTACCCTTTTCTGTTCTTGGGTCAGATTAATCCCAAGTCCTTCCATTATCATCCTAAGACTTGCAGCCTTATCAGATGGTTGAGCTAAATCCTTAAGATCTTCCCAGCTCTTCTCTTCATAGTATCCCCTTGACTCAAGAAACTTGACATCCCGAGATACTAACAGCTTCCTTGTTGAGGGATCAAAGAATTTGAATCCCTTCTGACTTGTGGAGTAGCCAATGAACATGGCTTTAGTACTCCTAGGTTCCAAATTGTTCCTCATTTCTCCTGGCACCAGCACATAGCACAAGCACCCAAATACTCTTAGATGATCGAAAGAGGGCTTGACCTTGTTCAGGACTTCAAATGGAGACTGATCCTCTAAGACTCTGGTTGGTATCTGGTTGATGAGATAGGAAGCAGTCATTACAGCATCACTCCAGAACCTCTTTGGAACATTGGTTTGAAACATCATCGACCTTGCTACTTCCATCAGGTGCATGTTCTTCCTTTCAGCCACTCCATTTTGTTGTGGAGTGTAAGGGCAGCTCGTTTGATGTAGGATCCCATGTTGAGCTAGATGATCTTTGAAGGCATGACCCATGTATTCCCCACCATTATCTGATCTGAAAATCTTAATCTTGACAATATAATGGTTAGCAATATAAGTCTGAAAATTTTTAAATGCATCAAGCACCCTATCTTTAGTTTTAATGAGTGTTACCCAGGTGTATTTAGACTTCTCATCAATGGAAGTAACAAAATACTTATAATTCTCTTTAGATAAACAAGGAGCAGTCCACACATCAGAATGAACAAGATCAAAACACTTCTCATAGATAGTATTTGATTTCTTAAAGACTGTCTTACAATGTTTTCCCAAAATGCATGCTTCACACTCATTATTTTTAACCATGACACCAGGTAACATCAAACTAAGAGCCCTAACATTGGGATGACCTAATCTAGCATGCCACAAAGCATCATTATTTGAAGCTGAAACAGAACTAAACGAGTAACTAGAGCTGGTAATAGGAGTAAGATCTTCAAGCATATAAAGGTCCCCCTTGGTTACTCCTTTCCTAATCTACTTACTGCTCTCAATATCCTAAAACTTCACATCTTTAGGACTAAAGATAACATTGCATTGAAGATCATTAGTACATTTCTTGACAGATAAGAGATTTGAAGTAAACTCAGGCATATAGAAAGCTCTAGACTCTTTATCAAACAGGTTCAGGGTTCCAATTCCTCTTATAGCTACTCTATCACCATTTGCAATCATAACATGACCATAAGCCGGTTCTAGATTCTTCATAAGACTGGTGTCACTTATCATGTGATGAGAGGCACTAGAATCAACCACTAAAGGTTTAGTTGACACACTAGTAGCAGCATATGATCTATAAGGTTCTTTTAGAGTATCTATCTGATAAAGAGTCTTAGTCATTTCACAAGCAGTATGAGTATAACCAAGGGTGTTTCCGAGAGTGTTACCATTCTCCTTAAGAGCTTTGATGAGAGCATCAATGTCGGACCTCCTTATGGGATCTTGATCCATGCTCTTGACTGGAGTGTGTTGAGAAGCCATAGCCTTCCATTCTCCCTCACGAACAGTAGACCCACTTCCAGAAGGACCCGCTTCACTTGCTTAATTGGAAAGGTGAGATCTTCCTTCCCTATCCTTCATGAACTTTGTTGGTTTGAGATGGGGATGGAGAATCCAGCACTGACTCCTCTTGTGACCCGGATTCTTGCAGTGATCACAGTTGCCTCCAAACCTCCTATCCTCCCCATATCTCCTTTCCTCAGGCTTGTACATTGCCTTGTTAGCTTGAGTGACCTCTGCCTTGTTGGCCAAGGATAGGTCTCCCCTTCCTCCAAACAATCCGTGTGAACCTTCTTCCTTCTGGATTTGGGCACACACTTCCTCCAAGGATGGTAGCTTAGATGACCTCAGGATGTGCTTGATCAGGTCATTCTGCACCGGGTTCAAGGTTAGAAGCAAGCCAAAGACCTGATCTTGCTCCTTCATTTCCATGATGATGTCTTGATCTTGTGTGCTTGGCCTCAGCATCTCGAGTTCAGACCACAAAGCCCTGAACTTTCCCAAGTGCTTAGTGAACTCAACCTCTTCCTGCACAAGTGTGTTGATAGCCCTCTTCACTTCAAACACCCGGCTCAGATTAGATGTATTACCATAGACCTTTTGGAGAGTATCCCATAGGTCTTTTGCTGTCTCACAGTAGCTGTAAGCTTCAAGGATAGAGGTCTCAAGAGAAGCTTGCAACACGGTGACCACAGTCATATCTTCTTGAACCCATTTGTTCTCATCAGCTAGAGCAAGCTCAGTTACTCCTTCGCCTTCTCCCTTATTAGCAGCAGGTTTAGGAGGTCCATCCGTGATGTGACTCCACAAACCCTTGCTTCCAACAGCCGTCTTTACCAGCCTTGACCACAGGAGATAGTTTCCACTCCCCTTCAATGTAAGCGGAATCGCCAACATCTTGCTTCCTTCCATCTTGCTTTTGAGTACCCAGATCTAGAAAAGCTTGAGACTTTGAATGAAGCTGAAGAACACTCGAGGTTTAGATCTAAGAAATGTTGAAGCTTTGTGAAGAATCAACCCGGAAAGATCTTTGAAAACGAGAGGGAAAGCTTCAAACTTTCAAACTTTCCTTGGATCCTAAGAAAGGTTTGAACTTTTTGCCTTTGAACTTGAAGAACACGAAGAACACAAACCCAGATTATCAGTAACCAGGCTCTGATACCATGAAATCTTTAGAGAATAAGAGAATAGAGATGAATGTTTAGACAGAATCAAAGAGAAACTAAGAGAATAGAGAGATTAAGAACAGATTTATGTGAGGAACCATTTCGGCCAAGAGAGAAAATAAAGAAGAGAACTGATTGATTATTATTGATGCTCGACATGTTCAATATATAGAGGGATTACAAGGGTTTTCAGAAAGCAAGGAAGAGCAAATATGTGGACAGGAAGGAGTAGGCGCGCTTTCTTTCAAACGGTCGACCAAGGGGAACCAAAAGAAGAGCATCAGCATCTTTGGAAGATGCTGATCCCTTTCCAGCCTGTCCGCGCCTTATCCACACTCCTTTTTACCGGATAGACCAAGGGAAGGCACGGTAAGCGTCTCTGGTTACTTCTTGTTTTACCCGGATGGAGTTTTACCTTTGGTTGAGTGTTTTGGTTCGACCATGACCTGTATGGCTTGTACGGACATGGTCGACACAAAACCTCTCCAATCTTTTCTCCTCCTCTTATCCTTCTTAACCCAATAGTCCTCTATCAATCCTCAACTCAACAAGAAGAAAACGAAATCCTAAGGTAAAAAAAAACCCTAAACCAAAACCAAGTAGCTTTAGTAAAAACCAAATCCTATTGCAAATTGGTTTATGATAACCAAACCTAATCCTAATTGGTTTACACTTAATAAAATCATAAAGAAACTGAAAATAAAACATATTAGACGTGGTTAATCTTCTTGGGCCAATCATAATCCAAGCTGGCTTGTCTTTCCACTTTTTGGGCCGATAAAGGCCTTTTTCAAACAACTCTTGCTTGGGCTCAATCCATATTGTTTCTGCTACGACCAAGTACCTCCTTAAGCTCATTTGGATGATGAAAATACTCCTTATAATCCATTTCCAGCTCTGGTTCTTCATCTTCCATTTCCAACTCATTTCTCGGCCATGTCGGTTTGACCGGTCCATTTCTCGATCATGCCAGACCATCCATTTCATTTCCTGTCCAAACACCTTCCTTCCATCAATTCCTTGGTCAATCATGTTGAATACTAGACGTCCATGTTGGTCCATAGTCATTCATATCTTTAAAAAGGCCTCATCAAGGCCCATAGCCTTTTATCGGTCCAATACCTTATGAATAAGGCCAATAAGCTCTCCAATGAGCCCATTAAGCTGTGCTATGGCCCATAGTCTTTCTGAGACGTGTATTGACTTCCAGAGCATAAATTTGAAGCTGATCCAGGTCACACCAGCAAGTCAGACATTGAGGCCCTCATCAAGGCACTCAATGCTAACTCTGGTAACATAAGTAGTAACGTCTTAAATAAATCACTGAGTAATAAACCACTGATTATTGATTCAGGAGCATCTCACCATATGATTAGGGACTCTAGTCTTATTAGCAACATTGAACCTGCCCTAGGAAGTGTAGTAATAGCTAATGGTGATAGAGTACCCATTAAAGGCATAGAGAACTTAAAATTGTTTGATAAGGAATCTAAGGCATTTTATATGCCTACATTTGTTTCTAACTTGCTTTCAGTTAAAAAGGCTACTACTGATCTTAATTACAAAGTTATTTTCAGTCCTAATGATGTTCATTTTCAGGATATTGAGACAAGTAAGATGATTGGGAAAGGTGTGAGCAAGGAAGGGCTGTACTTTCTTGAAGACACCAAACTTAGTTCTGATTTTTCTTGTGATTTTAGTTCCATTCCTCTCTTACCTTCTAATGTAATATTGAATGCTAGATTAGGTCATCCTCATTCTCGTGCTTTAAGCTTCATGTTGCCTAATCTTCCCTTTAAAACTGATAGATGTGAAGCTTGTATCCTTGGCAAACATTACAAGTCTGTTTTTACTAAATCAACCACTATCTATGATCACTGTTTTGATTTAGTTCATTCTGATGTGTGGACAGCACCTTGTGTCTCTAGGGAAAACCACAAGTATTTTGTCACTTTTATAGATGAAAAATCGAAATACACTTGGCTGACCTTAATTCAGTCAAAAGATAGGGTGTTAGAAGCTTTTATGAACTTTCAAAGCTATATAACTAATCACTTTAATGCCAAGATTAAAATTTTTAGGTCAGACAATGGTGGGGAGTACACAAGCCATGCATTCAAAAACCACCTAGCCAAACATGGGATCATTTATCAGACAAGCTGCCCATACACACCACAACAAAATGGAGTGGTTGAGAGGAAGAATCGACATCTTATGGAAGTTGCCAGAAGCATGATGTTCCACCCAAGCGTTCCAAAGAGGTTTTGGGGGGGATGTTGTGATGTCAGCATGCTATCTGATCAACAGAATACCCAAAAGGATTCTCCATGATGTCTCTCCTTATGAGGTATTGAAAAAAACTAGACCATCTATTGATCACTTGCGTGTGTTTGGGTGTATGTGCTTTGTCTTGATTCCAGGAGAACAGAGAAACAAACTTGAAGCAAAAAGTGTCAAGGCAATGTTTATTGGTTATTCAGTTAACCAGAAGGGATACAAGTGCTACGTACCAGAAACCAGGAGAGTTATGGTCTCAAGGGATGTGAAATTTTTGGAGTCTAAAGGTTATTATGATGAGACGAGCTGATATGATCCTAGG